>JAFFZH010012287.1:4011-24544 GCA_018420115.1 Euura saliciscinereae
AATTAGTGGCTGAAATTAGTGGCTAAAATAAGTGACTGAAAGTGACTAGGAAAAATCAATTATAACTCGGTAACTACATCAACGATCGTTGCAATGGGTTGTGATTCTAATTGGAGTAGCACAGAGGAATAATTTGAAGCGATTTTGCATGATATCGAACAGATTTGAGAAAAAGAAAAGATAATAGTCCAGTTAAGCATCTTCACAAGCAGATTGCTAGTGTGTTCGTCGCCTTGCATTTACGCGCCTATACTAAGGTGGTTCATAAATTCGGTAAACTGACAACATTGGTCAAGAATTGCGTGTATTTTTCTACATTATTGCACCCTACCCAATTTTGCATATTGCGCCTGTGAAGGTAGATACTCAAGTAGAGATTTGTTTTTGCATGATACCGAACAAATTTGAGGAAAAAAGAAGATATTTTGGCAGTGCGAAACTAATTTGCGACCAGAAAAGTGACTCGAGTGACGAAATCTTCGAAAAAGTTGGAAAAAGTGATTTCGATTGAAAGTTAAGCGACTAATAGTGAGAAAAGTGACTCTCTGGCAGCCCTGAATCCGGTGACCTGCTTCTTGAAAAAGTGTCGCTGTTCAGTCGTTCGCCTGATCAAAAACAGTGGAACCTCAAGTCTGCTGAAATGAGGAATGTCTCTGCAACGGTCCCTGGGAGACTGAATGATGAACAAACTTTGAAGAATGAGAAGCTAGGGGAAAGCGGCAGTGGATAATTAGTTTCTTGATCAGACACAGAGCTTTTTCGCGCCTCCAAACGAAGCGACATCGTTGGAATGCTGATGAACCCCTGCGTTTTTTCTCCGTCACTCGATTATTGTTTCCATTTAAAAATTTTTGCTACCCACTTCCAATATGTTGAAATTGGTTCAGATGCGGTGCCGGCTGTGGGAAGGAAATAATTGCTCGACGTTGCGATTTGGCCGCGGTGCTCGAGGTCACCGTGTACAAATGTACGTTAAACGCGTGTCCCCCTCGTGATGTATGTACAGCTATTCCCCGTGGTTGGTACATACGAAACTATCGTTCCGTTAAATCTGTCGAACCGACCCGAACCCAGCCAGCGACGAATCGAAATTAACGAACCTTGTAATCTCGCAATTTCGGGCCCAGGGAATCGACAGGACTTTCTTATAATTTCAAAACTCCGAGGATCACCACATACAGTTTTCCAGTCTTACACACAGCTCAGAGAGAATTTTAACGTCTTTATATTCATATACAGGGTGAGTTTCTTCCGGGGTCCGTTGAGGGAGGAGCCAACTGAGGCTCCACCTTCTTCTATCGAATCGTAATAATCACAGCTAAGCTCAATTTGACCCGAGGAGGCAAGACGAAGCGTTATATTTCCATAAAAAAAATTAAGAAACATAATTCGACCATTGAAAAATATGCTCTCATCGATAAAACTGTGAATTTTTGGTTTTGAAGTACTAAAAAAAAACGTGAAAAAAAGTATTCGGAAAAACACGGTTTTGCAATAAAAACTGTATCACTTTTTAGATTTTCAATATTTTTTCACAGAAATTTAGAACGATACTCTTGAGTTATGGTACATTCTAAAAAAAATTGTTTGGTACAGTTTCTTTCGAAAGGTCGAACTTGATGATTCGGGCTTTGAAAGGATAAAAGAATGGAACGTTCTTCTTTACTTCTTTTCCCGGTTTTTGCCTATTAACTACTAGTTAGAATAATAGAATCCAATTATCGACGCGGTACTCTGCTTAGTATTGTCAGAGTGAGAAGCACACGTGCGAAATACAGTCCGAAGCTCCTCCCTGAACGGACCCCGGATAAGACTCACCCTGTATAAAACGGTCTAGCATCCACCGACCGTCCGGCGAACCCTAAGTGAGAAATGCGCCGCTATAGTATGCATTTAAACGGGTACATTACCCGGTTATTATCCGACCTTAAAAACTGATAGTGGCGAAAGCTCGACGATAAGCGACCAGACGCGTTATGGCCTAGTTCCAAAATCTACTCGAACGTGAATAAGTCTAGCCCGGTAAATTTTAGCTAACAATATCGCACATCGAGTCAAGTTTCGCTGAGAGGGTTCGATTTCCGGTGTGAACATCTCGGGCATGATAAAGTAGGGGCGAGTCATGGGAGGGATGCGTGTGTCAACATCGAAGGTATCATTGATCTGTGACGTAGGCTGTAGGCTACAGGATAAACTCGAGGGCGTGCAGAGTCGTAGAGCCTATGACTGCAGGGCCAGGTGACCACGATGGTTCGTATTGATAAACGATGAATATGTATGTGTGATTATCTACAACGCAAATACGATTATCTGTTTACAGAAGAATTTTCCACCTGAATAAGTGCATACCGCTCTGTAACATCTGCTCTACTGAAACATGAATCGTCCACATGAAATTATGAACGCGGTTGATTTTCAGAAATTTAGAGTCGGACGATTTTTTATGCCGGTGAAGAGAGTCATCATGTGTTCTTCGCTGCGAAAGCAGTAACAATGTAAATCGACTATTGACGGGGTAGGCAGCCATTGAAAAATCAAAGACACATGATTTTTGAAAATTCATTTAGTCGACGGCAGAATAATGAAAACGGGAGGAAGATCTCTTCTAGGTTGTGATCATTGTTCTATGAGCTTCAAATTGAGATAAAACCAACTTGTAACAACTTCGATAGTAGCAAGAGCAAGACAATAAAAAACTGTTCACAAGCTGGCCAAGCCGAATTTTTGCCATCTATCATGCAAAAAGGACAAAATTACTGTCCTAATTTGTTCCATTCTTCACATTCGAATTCAGGTTTCAATAAATCATCTCCAAAAATGATCTTTGGTATCCATTAGTTCTGTTACTATCAATAATTCTTGTCATCATGGAAAATGATTCAATTTTTTATAGCATCGACTTGAAATTCTTATCCAGAAAAGCAATGAGTGGCCAAAAAAACAACATGGTGGCCATTTTTTTGGGGGAAAAAAATTCCCTGACTTTTTCCTGACTTTTCATGACTGGTTGATCAATTTTTCCTGACCGAAATTCTAATATTGTCTTAATAAGTGCTACAAGATAATCCCCCCAACTCTGGATTTCATTTCGATGCAAATTGATTAGGAAATCCAACAATGTTGGGACCAATTATATGAAATTTTTTTTATTTCCTTGCTGAATCATTTACGACACGTTAGCAATTTCTTTTACTTTTTCCCTGACCAAGTTTGAAACTCCCTGACATTTCCCTGACCAATTTTAGTTTTCCCTGATATTTCTCGGTTTTCCCGGTTTTCCCTGACCGTGGCCACCATGAGCAAAATTACAGAAATGATTTGAATTATTCTATTCTGAAAAATCAAATTTTCATAAAGGACGAGAGAAAACTTCATCATTTTACTCAAGTTCAAAAAGATTTCGATATGATCCTGCGATATTTTAGTTCCCAAGTTTTAGTTGATCGAATCTAAGAACCAAAATTCTCATTTGTTCAAAACTGCTCTTTATTTGAACTCTTCGAGAAGATGAAAAAAAGAAACTTTTTGAAACGTGACATAAGTTGTTCTGAGCTTGCGATATCTGGATGAACTTGAAAGCGAAGCAATTCTGACAACAGAGAATCTAATGGCTCTGATTAAGCCCATATCAACTGTGATAATCTTGGAGAAGGTATTTTTCTATCGATTACCACGCGCTCGCCTCGCCCATGCGAAGCTCGACGTTCTTCGACGGTCGTTATTTAGCAGATGAATTAATTAAAATGTGCCACCGGTATATCACACACGTTTACGACGACAGGATAGCCGGGGGTTGGGGTGGAAACGGGGACGGATATCGCAGCTACTATCCGCACCGTCCGCGTCCGCGTCTGTCTGTCCACATCGCGGTTCGTCCGCGTTCACAGATTGTCGAGGGGAATGGAACCAAGCTCGTGCCTCACCAGCTGCTCGACGGCTTTACAATAATTCTCTCCTTTTTTTTCATTTCCATGGATTAGCGGCTTTTAGTCGTACGCGAAGCGATACTTAATTAAGAGATCGTATTTCTCTCGGGTACCCAAACCCAGCCCGTCATCCCCGGCTCCGGGGTTTATTAAGCTCGGATAATTTCGCGATGAGGCCGGTGCGCCAAAACGAGCAGCGCCACGAGTGGAGAAAAGTGGCGTTACACACTCCTCCTGAAAACTGAAATGCGTGTAACTTTTGATTCAGTGATCGTACCGAAAACACAGGGTGTGCAAATTTAGGCTGCAAACATTGACTTTCGCCTAAACAGGACGGATCTTTTTTCTATTGTGTTCCATTGTTCACTTATCCACGTTTGAATGTCAATTTGAACGCCTTGCACGGGGTGCACCATTTTTTTTTTTTCAGGAATCCATTCCGAGTTAAAGTTAGAAAACTTGTTAAGCTTCGAAATGCGTTTTTACAAAACCGCGTAGAATTTTTTTTCGCGGATCTATGCCTGGTTGAAGCAATCAAAGCCGAAAAATCTTCAAATTGCAATAACTTTTGACAGGATTATCGTAGAACAAAATTCGACCCACCGATTTCCAGGCGATTTCACCCTCTTTGAGACGCATTTGTCAGATTAATTTTTCTAACTAAAATGGAGGCTGAATACAGTCTTCAAAACTAAATAAACACTGATCGAAAATTGAAAATCTCTACCATTTGTCAAAACTTTACTCTTTTCGCTTCAAAATGGCGAGTTTGTTGAATTCTCTACGAGGTTTTTTCTTCTGGAAGTTACGCCACTTTTTAGCGAACAGCCAACAACTTCTTTCCACGGTCACGGTCACGGTCACGTGGAGGGATGATACATTTTTACTAAGGTTATTCTTTTTCCCTTACCATTGTTATTATTATTATTATTTCACTTGTTTGTTAACTTTTCGTCACTCTCCTGACTCCTGTTTGTCACATGAGGTACGTACGTACGTCCAGGATTCAAGTGTCCGGCCTACGCGGACCGTTGAGCACTCAGTCACGCGACGATAACGCGCCGGGCGCCAACCGACCCCGTTTGACTCTCAATTATGCAAAAACACCTCCGAACATCAGCGACAAGTCGCAATCTACGTTGACACCTATTCGAACCGATTCGTTGAACACACGCAAACGACAGAGGCGGGGGCGATTATTTAAAGCCCGTTTAGTTTAGACTTCAGACGAGTAAGAGATGCGCATACGCCCCTTTTACACGGGTCGCGAAATTCGACTATGATGCCAAGTGAACATCGCGATATCGATGTTCACTTTCACTTGGAATGAAGTTGCATGTCTCACGTTAATGTTTCTGTTCTCAATAGACGCGAATTTTGTAAACTCAGAACTGATTAGATTTTTGCTCCGATTGATTCAGGACCTAATTTAGAATTATTTGCACAACAAAATTCTGACCAATACAATAAAAATGACGGTATCTCAAAAATGGATCAACGAATTTGATTGAAACTTGATATCATATGGTTTTTTTGGATCGCTGATCACGAATCTGAAGTCCGAATTGCGAAATTTGAAATGGCGATTCTAATCAGGGTGTCTACTCAAGTCAGGATCTAAAATTCCCTGAGAATTCCAGGATATTCCAGGCTATTTTTTTTCTATTTTTTCTAGGTGTGTCGAGATACGATTTTTATTATTATTTCGCAAAACATACTAGACTTTTTTTCTGTGCAATTTAATCTGGGTTTTGAATTTGCAGAATATCTTTTTCCAATTGATCACTTTCAGAAAAAATTCCCTGAGTGAACTCAATATTCCCTGAGAATTTCAGAATATTCCAGGAGAAAAAAAATTCCCTGAGATTTCCAGGACTTCCAGGTTTTTCAAGGATTCAGACACCCTGCTAATTTGCTGGTCAAAAAAAACTGAAAACATTCATAATCTCATAACAATTTATACTGGAAGGTTTTTTGAACCACTGATCAAGAATCTGAGATCAGATCTGCAAGATTCAAAATAGCTGAAAACAAAATAGGCTGGCTCATAGTCAGCCGAAACCTGCTCGTTTTTCTTCGTATTCAGGTGAGAAAAAAATCATAAAACATCAAAATGTCAAAGGATGTGAAAATTGAAGAGTAAGTCGATTTTTTCTTATTCAATTACATAAACAGTTTTTTCCTCAATATGCATATATTCAAGTTTCGTTGATTTATACGTTTTTTAAATAATTTTCAGAAGAAATAGTGAAGAAAAAAGTCTCAATGTCCTTCTGCCACTATATCAAATCGGAACCAAGAAGTGATTTCAGGCCACGGTTTTATTTTACTTCACTTCACAGTCATTAATCTTACCTGATTGATGGATCGATTCAGGTAAAACTTCCAAAGACACATGTGTGCAATTTGAAAGAGCATGTATTATTACTTACCGACGAGTGCGAGAATCACTGTGAGCAACGGCGCTGCTGGAAACGAAACGGTCACGTTGAATTCAAGCATCTGAAGAAGATCGACTGAAACAGGAATAAGAAGCGGAGAAAATTAATTATTGCAGCACATTGATTTTTATTTTATTCAGTGTCTAGTCTAGACAAGATAATTGATGGAAAGTCGAACTATCGTAAATATAAAATACAGTATACGAATATTATCGACACTGAACGTCAATGATAAAAGCATACGAAAATTTGTATACTTTAAATCGTAGGATGATGGAAATTTTATTTGAAAAATAAAACGCAATTAAAATCAATGTGTGAAAGCTAGAATCGGATATATTCATGTTACAATAGTATATTTCGATACAAGTGCGAGAAAGCGGAGATTTGACGAAGGTTATGAGGGTGACTGCACGAGGTGGAGGCGAGTGCGCAGCAAAACTTCGTCGTATAGGCGCGGCAGAAAGTTACTAGGGTGTTATAAATACGTGTATAAAAGGAACTAGAGTGTTATAAACACGTGTATAATGGTAACTAGCGAGAAAATAAAGATTTGCGCATGCGCTGCTCAAACCCTTCCGTGAAAGATCACTTCTAGCACGTCTCAGAGGCACAAAATGGGGGACATTTGATGCACGTATTACAAAAAGTACATTTCAGAAGGGTATCATTATAACACGTAGGAATAGAGATTCGCGAAAATGGGAAATTTTTGGATATTCTCGTTATTTCAACAAAAAGAAAATCTGCTTCAAAGATACGGTTCAATCAATCAAAAACCCTAACGAGACTTTTTTTCTCCTCTTTTCGCCAGAATTATAGCAAAAACTTTTCCATATGTGCAGCACATTCATCCGTGTGATAAAAGTAGTTACGCGACACTAAGATTCGTTGTCGTAACAATTCAGTATTCAGGATTTTCATGAACGTTGAAATTGAGTAAACGTCATGATATTACGATAACAATTCCAGTGTAGCGGTGATTTTGTTTTGATTATTCACTCCATTATCATCATTTACAAACTTTTTATCTCTTTAGATGCGAGACAGATATCTTCTCTGTAAATTCTTCCAAGTAATCGAGGGGGAAGTAACTCAAGATTTGAGTGACACGTTTTTTTTTTTTTAGTGAAATGTTTCAGATTATTTCAAATTATTTTTTCTATTGCAAATTTATTTCTATTACTTCAATTTTTTTTCTTCTACTTCAAAATAATTTTCTTTTATTTCAAATTAATTTGTTCATTCGAAATTATTTTTTTTTTACTGCCAATAAATTTTTTTCATTTCACGTTATTTCAGTTATTCCAACCTATTTCTTTGATTTAAGCATAACTTTTTTTTAATCTGAAATTGATTCCTTTATTTCTAATCAATTTTTTTTCTCATCACTTCACTACTGTCTTCAGTTATTTCTTATTTTCCCAGTTATTTTTCAGATATTTCTAACTATTTCAATTATTTCTCATTATTTCAGTTATTTCCATAATTTTATACATTTTCTCAGTCATTTCTTATTGTTTCATTCATTTTTCAGTTATTCTTCATTATTTCAATTATTTCCTCGGTTATTTCTCAATATTTCACGAGCTATTGACACGTTATTTCAACGAGTTACTTCCTTCTCGAAGTAATTTCATATATTTTTACGCCACAGGCATTAAAAAGTCACTTTTTGACGCCAATTTTCGTTCCGGCAAGTAGCACTTTATACCGCTAAGTTCAAAGTTGCGGTATAAAGTCTTTATTCCGCAACTTTGATGCGCAGTTCGAAGTGCGCATGTCAAAGTTGCGGAATAAAGTCTTTATACCGCAGGTTACCCCCTCTCTACTACCTTTTACAGCAGCTCCTATACGCAGTTCGTGCGGAACTCAACTGGCGTCAAAGTGACTATTAATGCCTCTTCCGTGAAAAATATTGTATGGGGCGCGCGCAGAAAGTAACTGTTCAGCAAGGTTATGTTTTTAGTACTCGCCGTTGCTTTACAAGGCTCGCCAGGTAAAACCAACGGGAATAAACAGTTACTTTCTGCGCATGCCACATAAATATCTATTATTGACTGAAAAAAAGAAGAAAGTTTTCAGATTCATCGGTTATAATCCTGAAGAAAAATCAGAATACAGAAGTGTCACAACGTCATGAACCTTATTGCATATAGACCGAACAGCGGCAATAGGTTTATGAATATTGATAATGCGTCGAGTCCTGGGAGGCGGGGGGTGGGCTGTACCACGATTAGACTTAATCTCGACGGAAGAACCCTGGACGAGAAGAAGAGGAGGTGGAAAATGTGGGTAGTATAAGGAGGTAAGACCGGTTCAACGCGGCACTTCAAAGCCCGATGAGAGTTAATTTTAAAGTTCGCGTCTTCATCAATCTTGGTTTAAATTTGTGAAAACTTTTATCATCACATTACTCGGAGTGGCGCGGTTGCTCGCCATGCCCTCTCTCACCGCGCTGCTCTTGCACAGTGCTAGACATACCTGGTGATGGGTAACGCGGACACATTGGACACGAAAAAAGGACTAGTTTTCGTTTAATGAATTTTATATCAACTCATCAATAACTCGCGCTATCACCTAGCGGTCGTCACTCAACCCCATTCCTCTGGTTACTCTTGTTACTCTTACGTTTCTCCAGTTTCTAATAACTAACTATTAAAAGTTATCAAGTTTTTCCATCAAAGAACCACCGGGCGGCCACAGCGACAGGACTCGTTGCTATTTATGAGTGAAAAAGTTCCCTCGCCTCTTAACTATTTTCTTTCAGAGCTAGTTTATGTCTCTTTGTTATTGTTCTATTCTCTTGATCTTTTTTTTTATTTTTATTTTCATTCCATCGCCTACAGTGGTGCTGCAGGTGGTTTTGGGAAGGAGATGAAAAAAAAATAAGAAAAATAAAAAAAATTTGCAAAAAATATATTAAAAGCCAGGTTCTCGCTGAAAGGTATCACGGCATCTTGGGAGACTGAGATTCCCTGAAACGTGGGGGCTAAAGGAAAAGCCAAGGAAAACAGACTGCCGGAGATAAACATCCAAGAGAGACGCGAAGTTTGCGAACAGAGACGAGCTCGAGGGGACGGGGGGGCAGTAAAATTTTGCTAACAGAGAAACACGAGGCCGATTCTGTTTTTCTATGCAAATGATGTATTTCAAATGATTAACCTGCGAAAATAGCTTCCCTGTTTACATTGTGCTGGATCCATCTTCTCTATCGACCAAACAGGACCCGGGTCTCGAGGGATCTCGAACCTACAGATTCCACGCGATAGCAACTTTGGAAGGAACTGAAATCTTTGTATTTCAATGGGTGTGTCAATTTCAGTAAATCACGGTTTTTGAAAAATTAATGAAGAGTTATTTCACCCTGACAAAGAACTAAAAATTGCTTCAATTTAGATCGAAGGGTAGTGAATTCTGACGTCACGGTCAATCAGAAAGTAATTCTGCTCTAAGAAGCAAATTATCGTTTAGATTTTCCCAATGTCTAGAGAACCCAATTATGCTGCGATGGCAAATTCGAGAACTTAGGGAAAAAAAAAGCACGAAGAATTATGTGTAAAGGGTATAAAAATAATGACTAGTCGTGATGCTCGCGTGATTAATAATCGGTGTAGCGAGAAACTCGCAAACAAATGACTTCAGAACCGTCAGGAAATTTTATAAACTCATTTTTCACAGTTTCTAGGCGCGATGGACGCGTCTGATAGATCATGCCGGCTGAACCTGATACAATATTCACATAAAAAGATTTCGCGCATCACGGTGGAAATAAAAGTTCATTAAAATCTGACTCGTTACGTAATCTCAAGTTGACCCCAGTTTTCGCGAAAGGTCTGAAAGGATGTCCTCGATGTTCACTTTGACTCTCCGTGTTTTGGTTTCTTCATCAATTAACCACCCTTTTTTCCTTCGCCTCCGTTTTTAAATCATATCCAGTGAATTTGAGGATTTTTCTCTAGCGATGGGAAGTGTTTGATGTCGAGGATGTCATGATAGCGTTGATACGTGGTTCTGGCGAAATGATGACGAGGAATAAAATTAATTGAAAATTCATTTCGTCAACGGATTAATATTTTCTCACGTAGAAGCACGCGCCCATCAATAAACAATCGAGGGTTGTTGTCCTGCTGTCGAGATACGTTCATTTCTGCATATTGAATATCACATAATTTTCCACATTTTCCAATCGAATGAAATGCGTTGATTTCCCATTGAAACACAACGTGATTGGAATACGATCAGAGTAAACACATTTTGGAATAGGACACTGCGTCGTACTCTTACATCATCACTTCTTCATCCGGACAATAAGAACAGAGGAAGAAGCGAAAACAGCTCGACTTCTGCTACGTCGACTGTTAGCAGCCTCTGGAAATAACAAGCCTCGGAATTTTATGAGGAAATAATTCACGGAAGGAGTCTGCCGTTACATAAAACTTTTCGCGGGGTCATTAGCCACGGCGTGCAGAAGATGGTCTCGAATTGCATCGGTCCGATTCTTCCGCGCAGTACTGAACAGCCTTGGATCTCCGAGTGAAGGACTGATTCGTCTGATGCAATTCGATAATACTTTTATTCAATCTGAGAAGGAAGATGATGATGATTATCAGATGTGACGCACACCGTGAAAATAGACCCAAAGTAATGTCTGGCTGGTGGACGTCATTCGATATCGCCGAGACAGTGAATGAAAAAAATCGATTCTGATTCGCAATATAACCAGCTTTGAGCAATTGGAAGTGGTTTGAAGCATCATTCGCAGTGGAACAGTGGATGATGGTAGTGGGGGAAAGTTGTTTGTGGCCAGTGACCACAGCGGTCCTGTCTATCCTGGTGACCGGTTTGGCTGCTTTTTTTCTGGAGGAGATTGTCGATGCTGAAATTCTTCAAGAATAACAATGTACCGTACCGAAAACCTGTGGTGAAGCAATTGTCATTCGTCTGATTGGTGAAAGAACAACCAACTTCGCCGGACTTCGAGCTCTGAAGATATTTCCGTTCAGTTGGAAACTGCATTGATGAAGTTCCTTAGACTGACCATATTTTTTATTCTTTCGGCTGAAGTGACGAAAATTCTTCAAAAACTTGGTAAGCGCGACGATTTCAACAAGAGAGCCACGATATTTTGCGCTCAAAACGTATAGCGAGATGTACAGCAAGTGGAAAATGAGCATGATGATTCTCAGGGAAAACTGCCATTCTACTGCACCGTGCGTCATTTTCAGTCTTGAAAATATATATTGTTTCACAGAAGCAAGGGCTGAAATCTTGTTCAGCGTGTCCAATTTGGAGCACGTCACTCTATTTCACTGTCCGTTGGTCGTTTTGTTTACCGGCAGACCAGAAATGCGGGCAAAAAAAAACAATTGATCCCGCAGGTTTATAAATTTTCTAGAGCGCTATGCTCGCGGACACAACCGATATCGATATCCAACTAATTTCATTCAACAAATAACAGAAATTTAATCTACTCGGTCATCAATGCGCGGAGCGAATACCAAAGAATCAATTTTGATCGAGATACTTGTATAAAATATTGTACGATATGATATCCGTGCTGATCGGAAGTTAAAAAAAATGTTACTTGTGCGTTGCGCTCTGTTGCAGCCTATTGCGATTTCCTTACGAGTCTGGTAACTCTAAAAGAGAATTTATCACTTAAGTATAGCGCCAAAGTTGCAGGAAAATTGCATCAGGTTGGCTCATATGACGTTACTCGACTCAGAGTCCAGAGAACTGGAATGTACACCCTTGAAAAAAGAATCTGTCGTGGTTCGGATGGTCGCCCCAGGCTATAGTCGAGAGATACATCGTCCCCGAGTGTACCAGACGAGGCAGGCGATACCGCAGGAACGTGAGAGGATTTCATCACCGATTGTTATTCATAATTCCAATTTGTTTTGGGAGTATAATTTTTTCAAAAACAATCACAAGACAAGAACAATGACTGAAAATAATAAGAAGCGTCCAGTCATCGACGAACCGCTGGCAGTGAGTGAGATGTGGCTCATGGCAAACCACTGCAGAAAGAGAGCAATAGACGTGAGGTGGTCAATTAGTTGAGAGTGTGGTGAATGTATAAAACAGCAAGGCAGAGCAAGAGTTGATTCAGTCAGTGCGTACAGTCACCGAGAAAGGAGCATCTCGAAGCCTGACAGCAGTTTCCGATAAGAGTCAAATGTAACCTGCAGTTTTGTGAAAGTGATACATTCGCACTACAGAATTCATGTGGGTGAAAGAGACACGTTTCTGGCGCTAAGACGAAGGAGTCAAACATGGAAGTGGCGATTTGTGGTTTGTGGTCGGCGACCTCAGTCGTCCTTGGCATTCTGGTTACCGGTCTGGCGACTTTTCTGTGGAAGCACCACTCACTACTGAACGATTTTAAGAAGAACAATGTGCCTTACCGAAAACCAGCACTGTTTTTTGGCAGCACGTTAGCCATTATTACAAAAAAGACGTCGTTTGCGGAATTCTTCCAGGACCTCTACTCGGAATTTCCGAAGGCCAAGTACTCCGGTGTTTTCGAATTTACAAACCCTGTCTACATCCTGCGCGATCCAGATCTCATAAAAACTGTGACAGTCAAGCACTTTGACCATTTTCCTGACCACAAAGGTTTCGGGGACGAGGAGATCGATCCTCTTTTCGGCGGAAACATATTCTCCATGAAGGGCGAACGGTGGAAGGAAATGAGGTCGATAATCAGTCCCGTGTTCACGTCTAGCAAGATGCGAGCCATGTTCGACTTGATGTCCAAGTGCGCCGACGACTTAACGGCTTATCTCGACAAACAACCACATCCCTTGACTCTCGAGATGAAGGATATCTATACGCGATACACGAACGACGTAATAGCCACGACGGCCTTCGGAATCAGTGTGAACTCTCTGGAGAACAAAGAAAACGAGTTTTACATGATGGGCAAAGACGCGACCTACTTCGGCGGCTTCCGATCCCTGAAGATGTTTTTATTACGTTTGAGCCCTGCGTTGATGAAGTTCCTAAAACTGCATATCCTGACGACGAAAGTCTCAAATTTCTTCCTTGGCCTTGTAAACGACACGATTTCAACTAGAGAAAAGCAGGGGATCACGAGACCTGACCTGTTGCATCTGCTGATGCAGGCGAAGCACAAGGAAAGCGATCAAAAACTGACCATCACTGAGATAACGGCGCAGGCTTTCATATTCTTCTTCGCCGGGTTCGACACTTCCTCAACCCTGATGTGCTTTGCCTCTCATCAGCTAGCCATTCATCCAGAACTCCAGGACAAGGTCGTAGCCGAGATCGACGCCGCTTTCGACAAGGACGAGAAGCTCTCCTACGAGAAAGTGAACCACCTGAAGTACCTCGAGATGTTCCTGAACGAGACATTGAGATACTATCCACCGGCGGTTTTCACGGACCGCGTGAACGCCCACGAATTCGAACTACCGCCAGCCATTGAGGCAGCGAATCCGATCCTGGTGAAACCAGGCGACCGCCTTTGGATCCCGATATTCGCGATTCACCGTGACCCCGAGTTCTTTCCAGAGCCGGACAAGTTTGACCCGGAAAGATTCAGCTCTGAGAACAAGGGCAGCATAAACCCCTTCGCTTTTCTGCCGTTCGGAGTCGGTCCTAGAAGCTGCCCTGGGAACAGGTTTGCGCTGATGGAGACGAAGCTCGTCCTCTGCAGCATCCTCAGGAAATACCGCATTTGCGTTGGCGCAAAGACCCACCTTCCTCTCGTCCTAAACAAGAGCTCACCTGCCATGTCAGCCCATCACGGATTTTGGCTAGACATTGTGCCAAGGGATGCAGGAGTGAACTAGTTTCAAGAATACTCGAGATTTGGTTACCCCCCCACTTGTACTGTTCACTTTTAATCCTAGAATCACAGACATTACCCGACATAGTGCATCAGACGATACTCGTGGAACCGCATACTATGACCTGCATTGTCAGCCCTTGTTCAACTCTTCACTTCATTCCCCCTTATTGCTCAAGCTTCTCTCAGCTTCTCCTGTCCTAACTGGAAACCCTAAGAATTTACTCCATGGAAATCATTCACGTAATTGACATTTCCCCATGTATGAAAGCAGATATCATACGTATAGCCATTATTTTATCGTTCCTTCGTTCGCTCCTATGCTTTGGATGAACTTGGTGTTGAAACATTTCGGTATAATTTAGTACTTTAAGTATAAGTATAGTCTAAGTTGTACTCCTGTTGCGTTATAGGAGTGTATGTGTTTATTCAAATGATTGTATTCTTTCATGCAGTAATTGACAGGCAAATAAACAAAAAAATATCTTGGTTCCCATTTGAAAAGGCTGATATTTTATTCAGGATGACCAATTTCGGAAACATGACTCCACAAGATCTCGTCTCTTATGTCAGCGCATCATGGATTTTGGCTCGACTTTGTCCCAAGAGACGTACGCGGCAGTAAAATAGTTTCAAGAAAACTGGAGATTCGTTCAACCCGTACGCACCTATACTGTTCAATTTCAATTTTATAATCACCGGAATCACCTGACATAGTGCATCAGATGATACTCGTGGAGCCGCATACCGTGAGATGCATTGTCAGCCCTTGTTTAAGGATGTATTGGCTCTACAATCTGAATCAAAAATGATTCTCATCGGCAAATTGAGTACTTTATGATAAGATAAAAATCGGAAAAAAATCAACCATGATAAAGATGATAAGAGTATTCATTTCGAATAATAATAATGCCCGAAAGTTATCAATAAATTGTTTAAACTAAGTATGGTTCAACAAATTCTCTGGTAAGGTTATTTTTTTCATCTCGAATAAATGCCCTAATTTTTCTGAACACATATGCATTTTTTAAGAATTTTGTCATTATTTTGAAATCTCCGTTTTCGAAAATTTGTAAAGGCTGTATTCACGAAACTGTTTGTTCCACGCTCCGGAAACTTCGGAATTGTAATCTACATCGTTTTTACAAAAACATATCCAAAATTCGGATTTTTTTTCCATTTTTCAAAATTTGGAAATTTTCGAAAACGGAAATTTCAAAGTAGTGACAAAATTCTTAAAAAATTCATGTGTATTCAGAAAAATTAGAGCATTCATTTGAGATGAAAAAAAAATCACGTTACCAGAAAATTTGTTAAACAATGTTTTGTTTAAACAATTTATTGATAACTTTTGGGCATTATTATTATTCAAAGTACTTTGACCGTCTCGATTGTGGTTGATTTTTGTCCGATTTTTATCTTGTCCCGAAGTACCTAATATTGTACGGCCAATACATCCTTAACTCCTCACTTCATCCTCTTTCATTGTCTAGCTCTTATATATTGTGGATAAAGTCAATGAACTGTCTCTGTTTTATCATCCCTTACCTAATTCTGGTATGATTTTGTCTGTTACGGAGGCTAAAGCAATAGAAAATACGTTATAAGTTTAACTTTTGTTACATTCTTCATACTATTGTCAAGCAAATAAATGAATAATAACTGATGAGAGTGACTGTGGTTTCTCCCAACTGTCTAATCTGATTTCAAGTGCAACCTTGATGAAAAGACGACGGAAATCAATATTCAACTGCCGACTTCATGTTGGTGACGAAGATTGGTTTTTTGAAACGTTGGCAGAAAAAAAGGTTGACCCAAGGAACGACAGGTTTTTCAATTTTTCAACACGGTGGGTGCATACGAACAACCAATACTAATACCACACCCGTTTTATTCGACATATAACAGGAATTTCATCCATCCATTTCATTGATGCTAGGGCCAAATATTGGGACATCAGTTTTCTCTCGCATCACGATACCTGCGTTTATTTTCTGTGTGACAAAATTTCATGAAAAATGGTCTAATTTTCATGACATACGAGTCTGGAAACTGAAAAAGAGTCAATTACTAAAGTAACGCGTCACAGTTGTGGGAAAATTGCGCCAGTTTGGCTTACATGACGTTACTCCCGAAGCTCAGAGGACTGGAATTTACACTAGTGTTCAGATATACGTATCCTTACCGGCTAACTAGTTGCTGCGCAGATATTGAGAAAAATGCTATTTTCTCTGCGCAGCAACTATTTACAATTAGCCCGAAGAGATAAGCATACCTGAGTACCATCATAGACCCGTGGACAAAAGCCACCCGAGGCTGTAGCCGGAAGACACTTCATTGCTTTGTCTGATTACAGTCTATTTTGAAGGTGATATTTTTCAGACGAAAATGAAAAGACAAAAACCGAGACTGGACATAATAATGAGTGTCATGTCATCCACGAACCGCTAACGATAATTATTGACACATAGCTAATGGGAAACTAGTGCGAAGAGAGAGACAGACTTGAGGTAGTCAATTAGTCGCAAGTATGTGGAAAACGTATAAAACTTCGAGGCAAAGACACAGACAATTCAGTCAGCACGAGCATCGCCGAGCTCAACAGCAGTGTCCGATGGAAATCAAATCGTAACTTGCAGTTTTACGGAAGTGATAGATTTGCACACCAGAATTCATGTTGGTAGAGGAGACACGCTTCCGGCGCTAAAAGACAGTGAATGAACCATGGCAGTGGAGGGAAGCAGTTTGTGGTCGGCGACCTTAGTCGTCCTTGGCATTATGGTCACCGTTCTGGCGAATTTTCTGTGGAAGCATTTCTCACTAGTGAACAATTTGAAGAAGAACAATGTGCCTTACCGAAAACCAGTATCTATTTTTTGGCAGCATGTTTCCCGTTATCACGAGAAAGTCGTCATTTTCAGAATTCTTCCAAGATCTCTACTGGGAATTCCCGATGGCCAGGTACTCTGGCGCCTTCGAACATACGAACCCCGTTTATGTCCTGCGCGATCCTGAACTGATAAAAACCGTGACGGTCAAGCACTTTGACCACTTTCTGACCCACAAAACCCACAAAAACTGACCCTCACTGAGATAACTGCGCAGGCTCTCTTTTTCTTCATTGGTGGTTCCGATACCTCCTCTACCCTGATGTGCTTCGCGTCCCATCAGCTTGCTATCTATCCAGACCTCCAGGACAAGATCGTAGCCGAAATCGATTCTGCTTTTGACAAGGACGAGAAGCTCTCCTACGAGAAAGTGGACAATCTAAAGTACGTTGACATGTTCCTTAACGAGACTCTGAGATACTATCCACCGGCGATGTTCCTTGACCGCGTGAACGCCCATGAATTCGAACTACCGCCAGCCATTGAGACAGCGAATCCGATCCTGGTGAAGCCAGGCGACCGCCTTTGGATCCCGATATTCGCGATTCACCGTGACCCCCAGTTTATTCCAGAGCCGGACAAGTTTGACCCGGAAAGATTCAGCCCTGAGAACAAGGGCAGCATAAACCCCTTCGCTTTCCTGCCATTCGGAGCCGGTCCCAGGAGCTGCCCTGGGAACAGGTTCACGATGACGGAGACAAAGCTCTCTTCTGCAGCATCCTCAGAAAATTCCGCATTTGCGTGGGCGCAAAGACCCATCTTCCCCTGGTCTTGCACAAGAGCTCGCCCTTTTTGTCGGCGCATCATGGATTTTGGCTCGACCTTGTGCCAAGGGATGCGGCAGTGAAATAGATTCAAGAAAACTGGAGACTTGGTCACCCCGTACTGCACACATATACTGTCTTATTTCAATCCTAGAAACACAGACATCACTGGACATAGTGCATCAGATGATACTCGTGGAACCGCATACTGTTAGGTGCATGGTCAGCCCTTGTTCAACTCCTCACTTTATTTCCCTTTATTGTCATTCGCTCTTGCATCTTGTTTTTTCAATCGATTTAATTTTTGTGTAACGTTGACAAGCAAATGAATAAATCATAACCAATAAGAATTACTGGGGTGAGTTCGAAGCATACAATTTAATTGCAGCCGTAAAATTGAATTTTGCGCCCAGGATGTATCGACACATGATACAAGACAGTATATCCTACTTCTTCTTGATTGGAAACGATAAGATCCGAAACAACATGATTGTCGTTCAGAATTTACGAAATTTTGCTGTATATGAAGAAGATAAGAAAGAGTGATAAGATGGAGAGAAAACTACGTGAAATTGGTCAGTCGATAACTTCCCTTTGTATTGATTCTCATTTTGCTTCACTGTACGAGTATTTTGTTTCATATTTTCAAAGGCCTGGATATTCATTTAGGGTGTCGAATTTTGAAAACGTCACTCTGCTCGGGTGTTTACTCTTCGCCCTCGCCGTTTTTGTAGTTTTTACACAGAAACGCAGGCCGAAATCAAAAACGTTTGATCCGACAGTTGACAGGTTTTATAATTTGCTAACACGCTGGGCGCGTAGAAAAAAGCAGTACCGATATTGAACCCGTTCCATTCAACAGATAACAGGAGTTTGATCTATTCACTTCATCGAACCTCGGACCAAATATTGGAAACCAGTCTGCTCTCGCATTACGACACCAGCGTTCATTTTCTGTTTAAGAAAATTGCGTGAGAAGTTAGCAAATTTTCGAATACCAAAAAATGATTTCAGAATCTGAACCAATTGTCTAAGTATATCACAACGTGATATAATCTGTTGCATAATAGAAGATCAAAATTGGCACTAGTCTGGAAACTCCAGAAAAAAGGGAACCACCAATGAAGAACTCCACAGTTGCAGCTAAATTGCATCAGTTCGTCTGGAATGGCTTCACCTTCGGAGTCCAGAGGACTGGAAAAAAAGAGGAAGGTGATGCGCACGAACGTGGGAAGACTGCATCACGGATTGATAATCATAATTACAGCTTGTTTTGACGGTAAAACTTACTGGCCAAAAGTATAAAAAGATGCAAACAGAGACTGAAAATAATAATAGTGGCGAGTCATCGACGAATCGCTAACGATAAGTGAGATATGGCCTACGACAGACCAGTGCTAAAAGAGAAGCACACATGAGTGGTCAATTAATCAAGAGTGTGCGGTGAACGTATAAAACTTTGTGGCAGAGCAACACACGACTCAGTCAGCTGATTCGTTTGCCTGCAGCACAAGATCATCTCGGAACTTGATATAGCAGTAGAACGCAATTCCTAAGATTGTGAAAGTGATACTTTTGAGCATTGGAGTTCATGTGTGCGAAAAAGACGCGTTTTCACGCTGAATAGAAAGTGAACCATGGGGGTGGAGGGGAACAGTTTGTGGTCAGCGACCTTGGCCGTTCTCGGCATTCTAGTCACCGTTCTGGCCACACTTTTGTGGAAGCATTTCTCACTACTAAACTACTTTAAGAAGAACAATGTACCGTACAGAAAACCAGCACTGTTTTTTGGCAGCATGTATGCCATGATAATGAGAAAGAAGTCATTTGCAGAATTCATACAGGACCTCTACTGGGAATTTCCGAAGGCCAAGTACTCCGGTGCCTTCGAATTTACGAACCCCGTTTATGTCCTGCGAGATCCTGAACTCATAAAAATCGTGACGGTCAAGCACTTTGACCACTTTCCTGACCACAAAGGGTTCGGGGACGAGGAGATCGATCCTCTTTTCGGCGGTAACATATTCTCCATGAAGGGCGAACGGTGGAAGGAAATGAGGTCGATAATCAGTCCCGTGTTTACGTCTAGCAAGATGCGAGCCATGTTCAACTTGATGTCAAAGTGCGCCGACGACTTCACGGATTACCTTGAAAAACTACCACGCCCATTGTCTCTGGAAATGAAGGACATCTATACGCGATACACTAACGACGTCATAGCCACGACCGCCTTCGGAATCAGCGTAAACTCTCTGGAGAATAAGGAAAACGAGTTTTACATGATGGGCAAAGACGCGACGTCTTTCGGCGGCTTCCGAGCTCTCAAGATATTTCTATTCGGCTGGAGCCCAGGGTTGCTGAAGTTCTTCAGAATGAATATCCTATCGACTAGAGTCTCAAATTTCTTCCTTGGCCTTGTAAACGACACAATTTCAACTAGAGAAAAGCAGGGGATCACGAGACCTGACCTGTTGCATCTGCTGATGCAGGCGAAGCACAAGGAGAGCGATCAAAAACTGACCATTACTGAGATAACGGCGCAGGCTTTCATCTTCTTCTTTGCCGGGTTCGACACCTCCTCGACCCTGATGTGCTTCGCGTCGCATCAGCTCGCGATCTATCCAGACCTGCAGGACAAGCTCGTAGCCGAAATCGACGCCGCTTTCGACAAGGACGAGAAGCTCTCCTACGAGAAAGT
>JAFFZH010012287.1:30579-44613 GCA_018420115.1 Euura saliciscinereae
ACGTCCATACGACGAGTTTTAGACAAATTTGAGTTCTGTGCTGCCTGGGTAACTTCCTAACCCTTAAAGACGTATTTTGATCTTTTATAGTCGTCTTCGAGAGCTAAGACAAGATTCAGACGTCATAAAGGGGGACATTTCACGTCCATGCGACCAGTTTTAGACAAATTTGAGTTCTGTGCTGCCTGAGTAACTTCTTAACCCTTAAAGACGTCTTTTGATCTCTTATAGTCGTCTTTGAGAGCTAAGACAAGATTCAGACGTCATAAAGGGGGACATTCGACGTCCTTACGACGAGTTTTAGACAAATTTGAGTTCTGTGCTGCCTGAGTAACTTCCTAACCCTTAAAGACCTCTTTTGATCTCTTATAGTCGTCTTTGAGAGCAAAGACAAGATTCAGACGTCGTAAAGGGGGACATTTGACGTCCATACGACGAGTTTTAGACAACTTTTTGAATATCCCTATACGAATATTCTGACCTATAGATTGTATAGACGAACTCGATATTCGTCATTCAACAATATTCATCGGCATCGTACTCGACGGTTTTGTTTGTCGTCGTTGTGGCTCCACCCTGGTGAGCAAATCCTTAAATTTTCTTCGTCAACAACAGCGATACGTAATTGAGTTGGGGCGATGATGCGGTCTTTTATCAGGCATTGAGACAGACGCGCTGTACTCTGGCTCTTATTCAGACGGTTACGGGGGGCATACTCGTTGTCGGGGGGACGCGACGTGGGGGTCATTTCCACTTAACGCGAACAAGGAAACTCGCCGAGCGACGGGATAGACGAGTCCTGTGAATATAGCTACGAGGAGGTGGAGAAGGGGATAAAATAACGCCAATCACTCTGCCATGCTGCTCTGTTCGCGATACGATCCAGATACAACAGAATCCTGGCTGTTTATGGATAATTATATTTTCGGATCGATTCTCCTTTCGGCCAGTGTCTAGCCTTTCGCTACGAGCAGAGATGGAAACCGCTGGATGAGAAAGTGGTCGTTAGAATCCGATAAAATTTATGCAAGTTTTTCATCAAATTCGATATATCATTTCGTATGGATTAGGAAAATTCACCGCCATACGATTTTTTATTAATGAAAAAGGGCTTTGAAGGTTCGTTTCGACTCAGGGTAGGACGATTTATTCCTGGCTGAGAAGAGACGCACATTTGAAATGGAAATTAGAAATGAGCATTTCAGAGAGAACAGATTTGAGGAAAAAATCATGGTCACTGACGAATCTGAAAGACGCTGCTGAATATTCCAGAAGATTCCTTGAAGGATTCGAGCATGATGTAGGTACCAGAATAATCAATATAGGAATTTATATAATAGGACGAGTAGTAGTATCGAATTTGTATTTCGATAATTAAAAGTGTTTTTTTTTCTTTTTCTCCTCGGGTTATCTGATATATATTGTCACCGAGGTACCTGTTTGTCTCACAGGATCGACATTTTCAGGTTAAAAAACGAGTTTTCGTTTTCTTCTTCCGTTCATTATTCAGTTCCATACAGGCCACCAAACAGCTCAGTCTTCAAAGGTCATCTACTGAGAAACCATCATGAAGACTGTCAGGTTTATGTCGGACACTCATATTCTGTGTCTTTTAATTGCTGATTCTACTTGATCGGCCCTTTCGTTGAACATGTCGTGCAGTTTCAAGCAATTTGATGAAGGTTTTGCTTATGGTAATGAAGGTATGGTCCATACGTCCATACGTGTGAATAGTGCCCGGCTTCGGGACGTAGGACATTTTTCCGTAATCCATAAGAGTGTCCTTCATCAAGTTCGTCAAAAAAGTGGCATTTTTCCTTGTTGTGATCCGAGATTCTTCCAACCAGTGCATTAGCCGAGGAAAACCTCTGCTCATCGTCAGACGAATTTTTGCAATGTTGACTATGCTGCCAAGGTCCCACGCGATTCTTGTTCGAGCACTGAAAGCGTTGGATTGGTCTTCGATACACCGAAAATGGAGGTCATTCTCTTCGTCCACCACGGTCTTGTGATCAGGAAAGTGGTCGAAGTACTTGATACAAATTTGCTTGATAAGCTATGGGTCCTTGACCACCACGGACCGTGTATGGAACTCCATCATGGTCGTCAAAACTACAAATAAGGAGACCATGTCCAATATTCAATCGACTAATTGTAAGAACGATCAAAAAGTTCAACAAGGACTCACATCATGTCTCAGTGATTATCCATACTACATTCAACTTTCCCAGTCGTCAGGTGGCTGGATGAACGAATCTGAGGCGCTATTGAATTTTCCGGTTGTAAAGTTTAACGAGAAAATCTCGGATTCCAATACGTCAGGAAACCATTTTGCTTCACAAAGCTTCAGCTGATGGTAGCTTGAAGTAGAATTCAGACTCACCTGTTTTTTTTTTCAATTTTCTATTAGACGTACAAAGATCACAAGAAATTTCTACAATATACATTTCAGAGCTTGGAGATTCCGTTCGAGGTTTCTCAGATATTTTCAGCTACATTTCTTCTTTATTTTTGTGCTACTCAAATTTGACTCCATCTCAACCATTTCTGTATAGTAGACTACCCAAGGATAGGTAGGCTATACCTACTCGTGTGAATGATAATAGAATTTTGCCGAATAATTATATGACAGAATATCAACGGAGTAAAAAAGAATTGAGGATTTTCGATTCACGATATTCACTCCTCGAATCAATTTGTGACCATCGTGTGATTCTTATATGGAAGACGAACTTTTCTGCTGCAAAACATCAGCTAATCAATTCACTAACGGCGTCATTTGTGAATAAAATATACAGTATTTCGGTGAGAAAAACGTTCAGTGTTTAATTGCCAATATCTATTATCACCGGCATAATGAAAAGTCTTCTTCATCATCTCCGTGACAGTATGTGATTTTTTAGAATTCAATTCAATGAGAATGAATTGGAGTGCCCATTGACGAAGCTATTCTTTCAAAAACTTGAATTTTGAAATAACATTTAACGAATCATCATTTTTTTTTGACATATTCACAATGGATGGTCATTCAATCGGAGCATCCTCAACCGATTCAAAGCGAGCGGGAAATTCCGGATTCTCGATTCCCTTTTGGACATTGTTTCAAAGCCCCGAACAAGTCGCGGTCCTAACAATATTTTGTCGAATCTCTGTGAAGCACAAACTTGATGAACGATCAAATTTTTTTTGTCGCAACGTTGTAATTGCTCACACAATGGGAAGCTGACCTCACAACCATCGACGTAATGGGTGGTACATACGTGAATGTTGATCAATGAGGGTACAAATCGATGGAGAAAGTCTCGTTGAAATGAGGAATGCAAAAGGTAACCTGCTCTTCAAGATTCTCTTGATTTGAGCTCTAGCAAAAATCCATCCTCTGTCACCATGATTACATAATTCTTACAAAAGGTCAGAAGGAATCAGTCTCTTCGCTGTTGGCTTCAGAACGAACTTTGCGATCGGATGGGCCAGGATAAGCTTGGTCTCCATCAAGACCACTAGGTTCTTGAAGAAATTAAACATCGAACGGAAGTCCCTATGTTTCGCTATTGATATAGCTACCAGAGACCTTTTTTTTTACAACTCTTGTAATTTTACAGTCATCCTTGGCCTCAAAACTAATAAATACTCACGCAACATTAGTGGTTAAATAAACATTCATTTCAAGGTAGTTCGTTAGAAAATCAATTTTCTTATCAATCGTCAAAGAAAAAAGTGAAAAAATTCGTCACATGATCTATAGACAACCCGGAAACGCAGTGAGGTAATCGAGTACTGGGCCAGACCGAATATTCTACTAATTCTTTCAGCGCCTTTGCAGTCGACATAAGTTGGTCCATTATGTGCTCCACGGAGAGCAAACGAAAAAAATGACAATCTCTCAAAGAAGTAGACATAAAAGGTAACATACTCCATGAACTGAGCAGGATCTCAGTTTGAAACTGAGGTTGATCCGACAGATTCATCCTTCAGTAATAACTAGCATGTAACATGTGTCAGATTATCCTCAACGGTCCTCGAGCACTGTGATGAAATACTGGCTCGTTGACCTACCTTCTCCAAATGTCAGATGGACTTTATCCGGAATTCTTTCAGGTTTCATATCCGTCTTACTTGGAACATATCTGACAATTTGAGCAGGGCTATACACTAGGTGATGCATCGGATTATAAACATATAGGAAAATGAAGAAGACCATTCTTACAATTCTGATGATTCCTTATCTGGACGTTTCTACTCATTGAGTTTTCAATCGTTAAGTACGTGGTGGAACTTCTTTCTCACTCTCACGTTTTGACGATTAGAATAATATTTTTCCAGACAACTGCATAACATCTGATGCCGTCACTTTCAGTCGTGAGGAAACCGTGTCGAAACATTTGTTGCTATTTTCCGAACCAGCATAAGCACTTTATAAAATCATCTGGACGTGATTTTTCACGAAATGGAAAATCTCAGGTAATAAAATATATACTGAAAGGATGCTCAGTTTTCCTCAGAAAATTCGTCCTGGAAGGCTGCGTTTTAGATAGTCGTCGTCTCCAGACCCCGGCAAGATCGTTTCATCATTTGTATGCTAAACTTTCCAAAGCTCTACATATGTTTGTGGACGCAGTTCACAGAATTCAAAATCCCGATCGGATTACGGTTCAATATCTACATCGAATGAAATCCAAAGTATTCGGTTTCTCAAAAGTCGGCACGACTGGTCAAACGACCGTGGTCGCGGATCCTGCATCGCAGATAATCTCTTAGTCTGGGATATTAGGCTGATACTTTGATGCTCGGAACACATCAAATACCGCAAGGGAAAAGAATTTCTGCTCTGAATCTTTATTCGATTCGAAGTTTCTTCAATTTCTCGAATCATTCCACGTGAAATTTCAAACAAGTGTCTTGAAAAACTTATTCATTTCATGCACCAAAATCGTCGAAAAGTATATTCCCGACGAAAACTGGAATTTTCATTAATATGACAGCTGAGAGAACCCATTTTCACCACACAGGCATTGAAAAGTCACTTTTCGACGCCTGTTTTCGATCCGTAAAGTAGGACTTTTCGTGGCTAACTTAGTAGCTGATCCGAAACAAAAATTTCGCGTCACTTGGGTCTCAAAGCTGTCACGAAAAAATGTTTGAGTAGTTGGTCGCAACTATACTAAGCACCATGTCATGATCATTGAAGCACACGGGGATTCTTCGACGACTATTTACCCCGTTATCATGATTTGAAAAATCAAGATCTACGATAGTCAAGCTTGAGATAAATTGAAAAAATAACTCACCTATGAAGACGAAGATCTGGTGATGTGAGTAGCGGAGCAGCATCGAGATGGAGACAGTCTGAAAAAGACGCAAGACTCCAGCTGTGAAGGCAATTCAAACAGAAGCAATCCAACTATGACATAAAAAATTTAAAATTTAACAATAAATCCAAGACTTTGAGAATTTTTGTGTAAAATTAGGGTAGATATGGAGAACAAACTATACAATTTTGCAACCATTTTCGAATTACGGAACATTATCAAAATTACGCAAAATGGAATTTCGCGATATTCTCGCCAAATTCGAAGTAGTATCAAAGACATCATTTTACATCATGTATCAAATTTGCAATCAATAGAAGGGTAAGGAAATTTTTTTTATCAACAATTAGCCTAATTTTACATAAACATTTCGAAAATTTTGGATTTATTGTGAATCGGTTGTCCGGACTTGAACGGCGTTAAGGAGATGAAGAACGAATATGTGAGTTTGAAAATCTTGAACGGACTTTTTTCAAGCACACAGGTGATTTTGTGGCGAGGCTAAACTGCGGATAAATCCAGGTACCGTTACCAGCCCCTAGTCTGCATGAGAACGATAGGTAACTCGGTATAAAAGGACGAGCGTAACTTTAGCGACAAATTGCATCTGGTAAATTGCAAATTGCGAATTGCACAGCATCGTTAACTCGAATCCAGCACGGTGAATAATAGAATCTAGTTGTCAATAGTGCGGGTCTCGCATCGGCACCAGCTGCAACCCGTTTAATGGAATAAACGCATTATTACCGACAAACAACCTTCCTAACTGATCGAAAAACCTTCAGCCTAATTACGCTTCACCCCATCCAACGAACACAATAGCAGCTATTAGCGGTAAAACATACATTTGCTTTGATTTTCTGTTTTCCATCAGGCGGAACATCTGGAAAAAGTGAATGTCACAAATTTCAGCCAAATTTATTGAAATTTGATAAATTCTAAAATTTTGATTATTTTTGGCTGAAATTTGGTCTGATCGCTCAGTTCACAGTCCCAAGGAATCAGGTGCGTCCTCGGTCTGGATTTTCGACGTGTATAAAGAGAAGAATCGGGACTAGAAGGAATAAAGGGGTTGGTTTTCTACCGAAGATCGATTAGCCTTATGAATTATGAATGCTCGTTGATGGATGGTCGACGCACATGCCCAGCAGCTACGAGTTTCAAGAGTTTAACAGTCCAACCCTTTCCCCATTCACCACGTTGCTATAACTATACTATTACCCACACGCGTCAGCAGCTCCGGACTTTTTATCGCCTGCATTCGTGATCGATCAAACGCATTGACCGCGTTTATTCCACTTCCCCATTTCTCCTCTTCGGGTAACCAGTAGGTAGGTAGCAAGTATAGCAGCTACTTTTATTATTGCAATAAAACCTGCGATCGATTGTCGATAATTCAAATCCACGTATCTTGATCCCCCCTTCTTCTCTCTCTCATTGTGACCCCTTTTCAAGAAGCATTTGGTTTATCGAGTGTTTGGATTCGAGATGGAGCAAGATATCAAAAAACTGCCTAGGCTAAACTGTCCATGCACCCAAAGTTTGAGCCAAGAATATTGAAAATCGTAGGAGTCATTGAACTCTGAAATTTCGATTTTGAGAAACTGCGTGCAAAAATTTCATAAAAAAATATTGATATCCGGCTCTACTATTCTCAATATGTGGCTTTGAACATCGGTTTTGGTTTCAGCAACCCCAAAAACTCCTCAATACCGGTCATGAATCCAATCGAACAATGTTAATTCGTCAAATCCCGTTTTGTAATCGACAATCAATGAATGAAACCGAAGCTAGCAGCCATAATGAACAGCCAAAAGTGTTGAATTCAATTGAAATGAAAGAATGAGGCCAAATCATAAAAACGTTTTTGTGGAATATCATGAAAAATGAATGCTTTTCAAGCTTTTACAAATATCATAGACTAAAATGATAGCCATGGCTGCTAGCTTCAGCTTCGTAATCAATGTGCGTCAATGTTACGCAGAAAGCGATCTGGTACAGATCGTCCGTCAATAAAAAATTGGACTAACTGCAGCGGGTGTTTCTCCCTTTTCATCAAGATTCCGTGCAGACGGTGAATTTATCGTTTTCGTGTGAACGCGGCTCTCTGACCGCGATGGCTGAAGGAAAAAAGGATATGAGGCTGGATCGCCACGAGCGGAAACACCGATTGCATGAAGCGGTGTATCACGGGACGCGTGCGCTTGACAGTAAAGAATTCTCCCACTCCTTCCCTAAGGGGCTGGGGGGGGGGGGGGCTCTGACGAAACGACGGTCCGATACACGTGACGTATTACAGACGCTAGGTGGTACTCACGTGTCATTCACGTGGCGCGACACGGGCAACCTCGTCGAATTCAGGGACGGAGGGTATCGGGACGGGGTAAATTTAGCCGCAAGTTTAGCCCTATTGTGGATATAACTGTTACCAAATCACTCACCCCGGAAATCCCACCCTCCACCCCCAACACGGTGTTGTTACGTCCGCGTATAGCCTGCACCCATCCACCTTTCGACCCCTCAGGAAAGTTTTCTATAATGTGCATACAGGGCTAGACTATGCAAAACTAGACGAAACTCGCCGAGATTTAATATGGTGACGACAATTTCACTGAAAGGAAATTCCCTGACATTTCCCTGGCAAAAATTGATTATTCCGATGTCTTTTCGGTGCATGAAAAGCAAGAAATTCTGGAGTGTGAGATTTTTCGAGAAAATTTTCGAGAAAATTTCGATAGAGTAGAAACTGTAAAAAGTTATTTTTTAATACTTAAGAATGGATTGCACATGATTTTAGAAACGCATTTTTTTTTTACTGTCTATGATGCACTAAATAAAATCTACCGATGGACCGATTCCAATTTTTCAGATCTCAAACTGTTCGGTGAAAAGATATTTTCAAAATGAGGAGAGTAATTTTTGATCCGATTGAAATTGTACCAGATATTCATTTTTTAAATGGGGGACAAAAGAACGTTTTTCTGTTCTCATAAGTTACTTTTTGTGATAACTAGAGTGAAAATAGATTCATCAAAAAGTTATCTAGTCATTTTAGAAAGAACTCTTCACTGACCAAAATCATTCTTCAGACTTCCGAATCGAAAATCGGTACACCTGCATCGGTAGATTTTATTTCGTGCATCTAAAACGATCCAGAAGTCTGAAGAATGATTTTTCGCATTTTGTTTTATTTTGTTGCAAATTCATGATTTTTATTATAGGGTATTTTGGACCGATTCTTTTTTCTTCTCCAAATTACTGTGGAAAAGTTAGATCGATTTTTGTCAGAACAAATTTCACTACACCATAAGAAAAATGCTTGCCAAGATTTTCCAATTCTAATTTTTCGTCAGTCATCTAAAATGTACTGGAATTAATTCTGAAGAGGAAATCCTTCGAAGTCACAACTACATCAATTCGGAGGCCAAGAAAGTCATCAAAGGTCTCTAATTGCTTTTTTTCATGGACAATAATTGCTAGACCAATTCCATCATTTTTTCCTGCCATTGGCCTGATTGATTCAAATATATTACAGATTTATTTCGTGATTTCGTGCATGTATTGAGGTTGTCCCATTTTGACAAAAACGTGAAGTTACATCGTCATCATGCAGAAACGGCATTTCCGTCCCAAATCAAAGATGTAGGTGGTTCGAAGATGATCAAAACGGAGAAAAAATTGGGTTTTCAGCTCTGATTACTTGGGAGTTACGCCGCTCCAAAGTTCGAAGAGCCAGAAGCTCTTGATGGACGAGGCTACATTTTGGCCGGTATACATGACTAGTTCAATCAGTCAAACAACGAAAGTTTGAGAATTTCTTCATCGACAGATTCTCACTCAGGAAATCAATTGGACGATGAACCAGCCGAACCGGTCGATTACCAGCCTATGGAATAATCATTCGACTGATTAACTCCACGAGGTGGTCACCATGGTGACTGATTCAGCGGACTGAACCATACATCAAAACCAGCTGGATAAACCTGCTGGTCAACCAGGTCAATTGATTTGACCACATAGACAAGCCATGATGTGTAGCCTTGTCTATCAAACTCCTGTCTCTTTGAACTTTGAAATATCGTTATAAGAGTCTTTAGAGCTAGAAGATCAATTTTCATTTGCGACACAAATGCTGTTCAGATTGAAGAAGACATAGCCTGCCATTCTGCCAAACACATTGCAGTGCAGTTCTAGATAAGTGTCAACATGCCAATTTCTTCTTCTTCTTCTTCTCCTTCTTCCTTGTTGGTTATATCCTCTCCAGCCATAATATATGCCAATTTCAATGTATAGTATCATGTTTGAGCATAGAGTTTGCAAACTTTTGCCGAGGATTGGAGCTGTCATTGGTTACGGTAGGTGGGATGGACTCAGGCTGGAATTCACATACGATCTGAACTTACGTTCATTTCAGTAAAGAGAACTCTGTCGAATCAGCATTCAGGAATCAATTGTCAATTCGAGTTTTCCTCATCTCAGTAGAGATTCCTTATCAGCAGACCCTTGGATTTCGAGCTGGAGACATTTTTGTCTACGTTTGTCTACTTGGTGATGGAAGCGCGGATTCACACATCAGATCCACTTCAGTCAAGTCAGGGAATTTGACAAGAAAAAGACTAAAGCTTATCGTTCATACATATTAGGTTGGAAAGGTAAAATCAGATGAAATGTTGTCTCAACGCTACGGAGATGCTCAAAGAAAGTTCGACATTTGTGAAGTGGAAAAAGGGAAGAGGAACGAGTGAAACTGAAGAAAACACAGGATAAGAAAGATCACGAGAAAACTTTGACAAAGTCTGGATCGTTGCATCGAGATTTTCAGCGAGTACAGCATGAACAGCGGTGGCAACGTAGTCTTTTGATAGTTATTTTGAAAATCGATATTTTGCTGTCTCAGAATATTGATTATCATGTGATAAATGAGCTTTCGAATGAATATCCCTTTCTTCTTCTGTTTCGTTATTTTCAAATTCATGTAGAAAGAAAATTGAGATTTTAGCCATTCTGTTTTTTCTTCTTTCCGAATTTTCACCGGCACCAAACCACATAAAAAATGTAGCGAGTGATGAGATCAAAGACATTTTGAGCGAATGTGGAGATACATCGGGACTCAAGGTGTTGCCTGGTTACCTCAGTGTACGCGCAGCGATCGATTATATCAGGGGGCGTAAGTTGTCAACAATCATTTCATTGATCAGTATCAACTTCCAAGTGGCTGGGAAGAACGCCAAGTACAACAACAGAGTTACGAGAAGCAAGAAACACTTTTGCGTCGAAGAAGACTTTGATAAAAATCTGCCCACTGTTACCTTTAGTTGTTGTCGTTTGGTGAACGATAGCATACGCCAGAAACATCAACGAACTACGACATAACGGATCTTCTGATGCCGAATGCCGCGAGTCACGGTCAGCTACCGAAAACTACTAAATTACCTGACGGTTCTGAAAACGAAGATGATCATGGCAGTGGCTGTTCCTACTTTTTCTAACTAGTTAAATTGGACCCAAAGGTTCAATTTTCATCAAAATCATGTTAACCTATCCTCGAAATGTAACATATAGTTCAATTTGATAACTTTGAAATTGAAATTGAAACTTTTTAATTCAATCTGGGAGGTACATTACACGAATAATTACCACAGCGTTAGAAAATAACTGTATCAAACTAGCCAAAGCGAGTGATTGGACATCGCTACCAGAGAATTTCAGAGAAATTTGAGAAATTTGAAGGAAAGAATATACAATTTGGATGATAAAGTAGGTTCAAGATATGAGACACGCTTGAGGTGACGGTTGCAAAATTAATTCAGTACAGAAGCAGTGTCGATCACCGTTCCGCCGTCTCTTCAATCAAGTAATAATTCCATTTGGTCGACATTTACCAGCAGTTCTACAAGCTCAAAAGTTACAGAGTTTGATGTGAAGTAATGCTGTTCTAATACTTAGGCGGAATCCTGAAAAACTGGTTTTGATTCTCATTAGGATGCGTGAAAAAATTCGTCTCCAAATATGACTTGTTGAATGACCGGATAATGCATCATGATCGTCAACACGAATGGAAACACCTTGTATGTTCGAGGCTATTCAGAGTCGACTACATCATTGGACTGGTTCCCCGCAAGCTGTGGCTGATCGAAGTCCATACAGACACTCTATTCCCCCATTTCCACATTGTAACTATTGACAGTATTACCCGTTGCAAATCCAATTCAACTGCCATTTCCGTATCGCGGTCAATGCCTGCAGGACTATAGAACCACTCCTCGCTCTTCGTCCCTAAAACTACCGAAGAACAACAAGATCGAGGGGATCATCAGGTTCCAACGATTCGAGGAGGTTCGTCAGCGAATGCATTAGTTCACGGATTGATTGAAAATTTGTGTATGTGTTCCTTCGAATGGAATACAATTGCTGAAATAATTTCGAATTTTTTTACAAGACCGTGGGCGAGGAAAAAATTGATGAAGTTAGCTCCTCATACGTGGTTGTCCTCACGGAGGCACCGCGCAAAATGGTATTTGCAGCATTGAAATTGATAGCTCTGGCTTTACGAGCTTAACAAAAAACTATCTATCATACGAAGTGGTCGATTCCTATGAAACTTCATCAGAGAATAAACACCTAAGCATTTTAAAACTAAGAGACAGAAGCTATGATGTTACTCGTTATTTCTGCGCATGATTTAGCTTGTCGACTTCAGTCTCACAAATTTAGGGAAATCGCGTCATTCATCGTCTCAAAAAAGTAACTGTACCGCCTCAAAACCTGAACACATCTACTACACTTTTCAATATTTTTGACCGAAAATTAGTGGGCATATGAAGTTGATATCGAAGATAATACATATCTTGCTTTTTTACGAGATGAAGGAGTGATTCGTAAAATTCATCAAGTACTCGTACGGATTCATTACTTTCAGTGAAATTTCGTGTACATACCACTCCGATATCCCACACAATCGAATGTTCTAGTTTTTTACGTCTGGCTCTTTTCCGAATGTAATAAACCGGATTCGTTCAATAATTGTATCCGTTTTTCCACCTTTTGGGCTTCATGGCAATTACTTTTCAGAACACAAAATAGTGTCATGAATAAAAATCAACAGCCGTATTTGCAAATACTTTTTATTGGATCTAAAGTTTCAGGAAGTTATCAATCCAAAACGCTGGGTTATACGCCGAGGTGAAATGGCTCAAGCTGAAGCTAGCAGCCATAGTTGGAAACCAAACCCTTCAAAGTTCTTCTGAATAAAATCACGCAGTACAGATTCATGTCTTTAACCCTAGTCACTTACTTGGGGTCCAGATGACCCCAACTTTAACTTTTCCTCAATATTTCGCATAGAAGATGCTCGATTCTGAACCTCTGGCGCCATCTGTCAGGAGTTTGAAGTGTTGACTATACATTGGCTCCATAACCGTTGCAAGCAAAGCGTTAGTCTGGCTTTGGCAGCGGAGAAACAAAGTCAAAATCAAGGAAACCCTCACTTACGATCTTCGGAATAATTATAATTTTGGAAGGTCATGAACTGTAGTATTTTTTTTTTCTCAAAGTGCGGTATCTCAACAATACCCACCTGGATTTTTAGTCAAAAATATAAAAAAATTGCGGAAATTGATTTTTCCAGTAGAAAAAGTCACTTTTTTTAGTTCTTAACTTTGCGAATTTTTTACGAAGTTCGAATCTAATTTTATATCGAACATCCAATTCGGGCCCATTCTAGAGATCCTAAAATATCTCCAGGATTTTTCCCGTAGTCAAATTGTCAACAGAATCAATGTGACAACGTTTCAAAGTTCAGCTGGGGTCAGGGTGACCCCGTGTAAGTAATGCGAAAGTTTCAAGAGCTGTAAGTGACTAGGGTTAATTGTATGGAAGTATCCCTTCACGTGATATTTCACAAAATTCAAATTCTATGGCCTCATCGTCTCGTTTTAAATGAATTCAGAACTTCCGGCTGCTTACTATGGCTGCTAGCTTCAGCTTCATGTGAAGTGCTCTAGCGAGCCTAGTAGCCATTGTGTGGCTGCCAGCTGAAGCGTCCATCGACAACTGGGACCCCACCTAACCTCTAAACGTGTACTAGCGTACATATTTCGGGAATTTAGAAGCAACAACGATTATGACCAATGTGTTTTTTCTCCCAGAGTCCTGAAGGCGTCCAAATCAGACAAAGGTCTCGGAAATGACTCAGCGGGAGAATGTGAACGTAAGGAAAATGCGAGATTCATCAGAGTCCTCCAGTTGACATGTAACACCCCGTACGTGTATCGGCGAGGGAATTCAGTGGGATAGGTGCACCCATTCCCTCACCCTCTGGCATACAGACATATGTATGCAGTCGAGACGCGGACGGGGCTTCACACGCGGGTAACAGGATATGGCAATCAATTCAAACTAACCACCAGCCAGGCTGCTGGTTCTGGGCTCCGACCTGCAGACGCGGAGCTACGGAGCTACCACCGCGTCGCGTCGGCTCGGTTATCACCGTGCGACTATGTGAGGTTAGGTATACCTCCGTACGTGTACCCGGTATAAATCAACGTTATTAGGAGGTTCGTGTTCCTTGGGAGTCGCGACGACCCCGGCTCCCCTGCCACGTTTCGTATCAAATTATGTATCGAAATATGTAAACCACTGGCGCCAGAGGGAATAATCTACACGACTTCGATGACAAATTTTTCTCGTCGTTTTTTTTTTTTTTTTTTTTTTTTTTTTTTTTTTT
>JAFFZH010012287.1:44713-67999 GCA_018420115.1 Euura saliciscinereae
ATTTTTTCTGTGTTTTTTTTTTGTTTTTTTTTTTTTTTTTTTTCACCGAGGGGTCGAACAGGGCTTATTCGGGAGTTTGATCAACACATTCTAATTCACGAGTGGTGAATAGATGCGATAAAAATAATACACAGAGGTTCTTTTCGCTGCTAGTATATTCGAGAGAAAAATTAACATAGTTTTTCATTTACTAATGTTAAAAGAGTGGACAGAAGAATGGAACGATTTTTTTTTTAAGTTACGACATATTTTGGGAAGCCCTAGTGCGCGAAGTAGAGCATTCACGATATGCGCATGCGCCAACGTATTTTTTCCACACTGTTCAAAGATAGATGACAGCTTACGCACGCTATAAGATACAGAAAATCTAACCTTTCCAGTGAATATCGCAAAAAGTAAATCATACAACTATACACGATTTTTATCGCAATTTTTGAAAAATTTTGTTTGTTCTTGTGGATGTGGATTTACACTTGGACTTTATTCTATTGATGAATTCCGTTCAGGGGAGCCGAAATCATCAATCTGGCATTTTTCCTGTACAAAAATAGTCTCGAGACTTTCGACTTAAATTTGTTTTTTAGGGCAACTATCGGGTCATGGTCATAATAATTTCATTGAAAGTTCTTTAAAATCCATTTGGTGGCTTCTTCGACATTAGAACGAAAAAAAATAAGGCGATTGTGCGACTATGAGACAAGTAGCGCCACAAGTGACGAAATCTGGAAATCACAGTCGAATTAATGGGATTTGTTAGGATTGTCTAGAATTCTTTGGCGCTTTTATGCAATTTCAAGCTAGCCTATCAAAATGCAAAATCTTTACCTCAATCTCAAGTTTCTGGCCACTTGAGGTAGTAATGCGAGTAGGAAATACTACATTTTCTTGATGAATAACCAATAATCGTAATCGTCAATGAATTTGATAGATAAACAAAGAAACAAAAAAAAGTCTCAAAGACACAGAGAGAACTTCCACTTTTTCTCAATTTTTGGTCGAATTCTGAACGCATACCGTAAGTCTTGAAAGAACGAGATCTTTTAGACGAGTATCAGGGGGTCGTCTGTGAAGGTGTCGCGTTCACTTTTACGCACGGTTCTCAGATTTAACGTGTGGCGTGTTAAAACTTGCGGAGGTGTAGTGGGCGGATGGTTAAGAAGGCGGGTACAGGTACTGTTACGAGATTTTTACCATCTCAAGAGAAAAAGAGAGAAATATAGATACAAAAAAGAGGGGAATAAAAAGAAGACTCAAAATTGGACGTCAAGAAACCTGCAGTTCAGCCAAAATTGACATGTTTACGATTTCGGAGGTGACAAATAGAATGTAAAACATTATTGTTTTGTAAAAAAACTGTTTTCTTCAAACCAAATGTCATTTCTCACCTTGAAATTGTATTTTCTCACACCCGGTCGCAAAATGCCACTTTTCATACCTCTTGAGCGGGCGGAAAACAGATCTTTTCGCCCTCGGGCGCAAAATCCTGCTTCCCGCCCGCTCACTCGGTCTGAAAAGAGGCATTTCTGTAGACCAGGTGATGAGAAAAACATCGTGTGCATCACGGGCGCAAGGCTATTTTGGCGAGTGTGCTCGCAGCAACTCGCCTTAGGCTCGTGCCGCCGAAGGCACACTCGGAAAAATAGTACTTTCCGCCCTTGATACACAAATAACTATTGATCATTAAACTCGACCGAATTTTGGCAACAATAATTATGTTAACTATTATGCTATAAACATTTTTTCTCACATTCAGTCGCAAAATGCGATTTTTCATGCCTCTCGAGCGGGCGAAAGAGACTATTTTCCTGCCCTCGGGCGCGAAGTCCCACTTTCCGCCCGCTCACTTGGTCTGAAAAGAAGCGTTTCTGCAGACCAGATGTTGAGAAAAAAAATCGTGTGCATCACGGACGCAAGGCTATTAAGTGTGATTGCAGCGCACTCGCCTTCGGCTCGTGCTGAAAATTTCACACACAGTTCTCTGCGCCCTTGATACACAATGTACTAATTTGTTGTTAGTCGCTGTTACTCATCCCTGAAATTGTTAAAAATTCATAACTCTGTTGGAAATTGTTCAAGTGATCTTATATGTATTTCATGAAAAATTCTATATCCTACGATAACTAGGAAAAAATCAGCAGCCAATCTAAAAACGTGTAGGCATGATATATAATTCCTATATCGTATAATCTGTACAATCAAGCATTAAAACAACGTTGACCAAGGACGAAGTTAATAATCAGATTCCTTGTACATTATCTTCCTTCTCTTGCAAATTTTATTTGTTCATTTTGTTAGTTTGATCTTTACTCTCAATCCATGTTTTTCTTTTCTTTTCTTTTTTGGCTTGTTTTTTTTTTTCAAAAATATAGAGAATTTTGCCCCGGGCGGAGGATTTGGATTCGTTTCGTGATTAGATTCTGTGTGGGTGGATCGGCTGGTAGTTCGCAGGTGCGTGTGCGTATCAGATTTACTTAATTACCAGCGTAAACACGGACGAGACCGGCGAAACAGCGGCGAGTGAGTACAATAGGTGCGCGGTGAATCTACAGGGTGACAAATACAAAAATGAACACCCCAATCGAAAACCTGAACGCTTTGATCGATTCTCGGTACCATTTTCATCCCTGAGGCTTCGAAATTTGAAGAAAACAATCTTCGATAGATGGAAAAATGACTTTAAAAAAATTCTATAACAGGAATGAAATAGTTATTTTCAGAACGAGTGAGCGGGCGGAAAACAGGATTTTGCGCCCTAGGGCAGGAAAAAGACGTTTCCGCCCGCTCAAGAGGTATGAAAAGTAGCATTTTGCGACCGAGTGTGAGAAAAAAAATGTTATATTCATTGACGATGATTGAATCGCATGAATATAATTTTTATAGTTCGGATTTGGATTTTATTCGTTTGGATTTTTTTCATTGGAAAGATATATTCTAGGTCACCCTGTAGATTCGGAGCTGCTGTATAGACAGACTGTGGACACAGTGCATAGTGGGTACAGGGATGCGTCTACGGTTACAGAATTTCTGTGTGGGTGTGAAATTTGATACCCCGAGATCCCAATAATTACCCCCGCCGAGTCTCGGGACTCTATGATTATACCTTTAATTAGGTTAAAGTTTATTTATTCGTTGGTTCAACTCTTGTTTTATACACCATATAATACCCGCTGCTATCTATCTAATGGATTACGAGAGGGTTAATTACAATTATTCCGACCCCCCCCCCCCAACCCACCAATCGAAACACGCGCCGCAACGTTCAATACCCATAGTTCAATGCGCGCAATTGAAAAGAAAAAAAAAATTGAATTACATAAATGAATAGGTTTGACAGAATATTGAACAATGAAGTGAATTGTTTCGGCAAATTTTCAGCAATAATGCGAACATTTATACTTCAATTCATCGGTTCGAATGTTAATTACACGAATTGAAATTCGACGAAATAAATGAAACAATAAGAAAGAAATCAAGAAATAAATCAAATAATGAGACATAACTAAGGAAATAACTGAAATAATTGAAAATAAAGTTAAAATAAAAAAATTATTTAGTTTTTTTTCGAGTGCATGAAGCGACAAGACGCGGTAGAATTAAAGTTGTAGCCAAAATTTGTACCCACGTAGGAATAAGACGCATACAACTATGGAGGTAGAAGGCGAGACTCCCCGGGCACTTAGTGAGCTGGAGTAGTGGGGGAAAGGCGAATATGTTAAAGTTTTCGAAACGTAGCTCCGGTGCCGCTGCTTTTCCCCGCTAACGAGCCACTTATCCCTGCGTGTCGACATATGATCCTGTATTCGTACAGAATGAGGCTGTTCCCTTCCGCTCCCTCCTCGGACGACGCCTCATACCCGACCTCTCGACCTATAGCGTCGGTTTATTCCGCGTTCATGATCTTCACTTCGTTACGCGATTCAACGGAGCGCGTGGAGATTAGCGAGATTTCAAATTCGAGCAACAAAATAAGAAAGGATCCGAGAATTATAAAACGACACGAGACACGCCATCTATCGATCGTTTTCGATCACTAGAAGGATTATCGAGGAATGAAGAGTGTCGTAAGCCAATTGCTACTCACAAATACGAGCATGATGAAAAACGCCGCTAGGTAAGACGTCCTCGCCATCCACATGCTCACGAAGCGGTAGTGCTCACCAGTGACAACATTTCTGCAATTAACAAAATTTAAGAATAATTACTGTTACTGTGGTTACGAGAGTTTTTTTTTCCCTCCTGCCAAAGTTTTTTCCCCGGTAAAAAAAACTGTGACCTTAAGACCATGCTGTAGTCAGTCTTTACCGACCGAGCAGCCGCGTCACTTATTTCCACCGATATCAAAGCCTACGCGTAACAGAAGCAAAAAAGAAGATAATAGCGCAATTCCGCATGAAATTCTGAACAGCTTTACCCCAAAATATCTTTGTTTCACGCAACAATAACAACGAAATCCTGATTCCATTACCATTTTCGATAGAAACAAGGATTTTGTCGGTATTGTTGCGTGAAACAAAGATATTTTGGGATCTAGGTGTTCAGAATTTCATGCGGAATCGCGCTATTGTTACGCGTAGGCTTTGATATCAGTGGAAATAAGTGACGCGGCTACTCGGTCGGTAAGGACTAACTACAGCATGCTCTTTTTCTTTGTCTTTTTCATTGATTGCATTTTTAAACGGTACAATTTCAGATTCGAAGATCCGTTTTTCCAGTGAATCTAATATTTCAAACTGATTTTAATCATTGATAAACACAATTTGTTAAGTTTGAGAGAAATTCATCATCGATTGATAAAGTCGCTCGGTTAATTTACCTACAGAGTTTGCTTTGTTACCTACAGAGTGTATAAAAATAAAAAGTGATCATATATTCTGATGGTAGGGAAGGGATTGAATTTTCATAAGACTCGATCGGTAAGTTTAGGTTCTACGAAAAATAAATAAAAATTTTCAAATTAAAAGACTATAGACTATAAATCATCAACGAATCTTCTTATCGACGTATCAACGGGGCTGGTACTCGCTTCACATGCATCAAAATAAATGGATTCTAAGTTTCAGAAATCTTAAGAGTTTTGCGGCGTTCAAAGTCCTAAAAAATTGTCCTCACATCAGAGGTTTTCACATCAAATTGAGATAAAATTCTATGGGTTTGATGAGCAGATCTCCGGAAACAATAGAAATATTTTAGACCTAAAAATATCGTATTTTTGTTATGCCTGTAGTGGAATGAATCTCATATGCAAGAAAACGTTGCCCATTTTCAACTGAATTGAAGTTGAAAAAGTATTGATCAAAATAATTAAGAATCTACAAAAATAATTACCGTTATTTTCAGTTATTAGTATGAGTTTATCAAAAATTGAGAAGAAAGGAAAACGCACCTTAAGTATCCTTTGTTATCCTCGTGTTCGGCGAGGGTTTTGATGCTGGCCATTAGGAGATCGTCGTATCCGAGAAACTCGTCTAGAATAAGCCTTGAAAAAGCGTCACCGAAACATTTCTCATTCGATGGATCCAGAGTGACGATTTTTACCGGTATGTTCAACCTCTGACGAGCGGCTGGTGACAGTCTCAGAAAACCGTACTCCAACGAGTATTCCACTATGTACTCGTCCTCTGGAAAAACTAAGACCGAATTAACGATCAATTTAAACTATTTCACCGCAAGACACCCTAAGTTGTTCGAATTTCTGAAATTACATGGGATTGTAAAAATCTTAAGATCAGTTTCTGCTTTTCCTCTCTTCTAAACGATCAAGAATCTTTAATCACCTGCTCTGACGATCTTCTCAACCTCCGAGACCTGTCCCTTCAAGGGTTGAATAATGTGATCGCCGTTGGCCTCGTCGCCCGATTGTTCCTCGGTAAAATTTTCGTAAGAATTCATCGGTGGTATCGCAGAAGATTTTCCATCCGTTCCGGAGGAATTCTAAAAACGCACAAATTTGATGAAAATTCTGTACGATCTTGAGCCCACGATCATTCACGTCGGATTTCCTATACTTACATCCAACGTTTCGGTACTCGGTCCGTCCCACAGCTTCGTTGAGAGAGGAGGACTGATCGTAGGGTTCGTGGAGCTCAGATTCTGGCCTTGGGCATCACTGGAAACTGTGGAACTTGCAATCTCGATGCTGTCTTCGGTCCGTGTGAAATTCTGTTCCGAATTTTCCGCCTGGTTATCGAGGTCAGGTCCCTCCTCGCCCTCCTGGACGGTCGATGGTTCGATGTTCAGAAATCTAATCGGACGAAGATGAAAAGAATTCAATATCAGATTCTGAGGTATCGAAAAGAAAGTTTCGTGTAATCTGTTTTCAAGGTCGAATACACGAATCACTTACCCATCCCTGGCCAAAATTCCGAGAACACTGGCAAGGTCGTCGACTTTTTCTTGCCTCAGTTTTTCCTCCTTTGCGTAACTTTTTTCTATGCTATAATCCTCCGCTCCACTCCTGAGTATTTCGACACGCAAAATACCGTCCCTGGGCCAATCGTCTCTTATATGTTCCAGGCAGCTGGTAGGAGCCCGCGAAAAAACTATATGGATGTAGGCGAGCACGAAGAACGACATTATCGCCTGAGGAGAGTGAAACAAAATCATTGCACTATTAAATCAAGGATGCGCCCGTTGCACCAAATATAATCGATTATATCAATAAATAATCGAACATAACGCGATTTAACCGGTAAAAAAAAAATAATCGATTAACAATCGCTATTAGTATGAACAAAACTTCAAATGTAACGATCTTATACAAATATCGAACATTTTTACATTTAGACATCATTAAATTTCAATACATCTATATTGATTTTTTTTTTCAGCCCGTCTCTGAGAATTTACCAGAAATCTGTAAAGCATTGAGAAACAAAAATTCACATTTATAGTGAAATCTGGGTCAGAGGTATGAGAAACGGTCCAAAATCTCTATATAATTCGATGGTTGAATCGATTATAAGGAAAAATAATCGATTTTTGCGATTAATCGAATGACGAAAATAATCGATTATCCTCGATTAATGGAGTGACGAAAGAAATCGATGCTTTCGATTAATCGAATGACAAAAATAATCGATTATACTCGATTAATCAAGTGACGAAAATAATCGATGCATTCGATTAATCGAATGACGAAAATAATCGATTATACTCGATTAATCGAGTGACGAAAATAATCGATGCATTCGATTAATCGAATGACGAAAATAATCGATGCTTTCGATTAATCGAGTGACGAAAATCATGAATACTCTCGATTAATCGAATGACGAAAATAATCGATGCTTTCGATTAATCGAGTGACGAAAATTATCGATCATCCTCGATTAATCGAGTGACGAAAATAATCGATTCTTTTGGTTCATCGAGTGACCAAGATAATCGATTATACTCGATTAATCGAGTGACCAAAATAATCGATTCTTTCCATTGATCGACTGACGGAAATAATCGATTCTTCCGATTAATCGAAGGACGAAAATAATCGATTATCCTCGATTAATGGAGTGACGAAAGAAATCGATTCTTCCGATTAATCGAGTGACCGAAATAATCGATTATCCTCGATGAGTCGGAGAAAAATAATCGGTATCAATGAGATCGCATCGCAATTACCTTCAGAAGGACGATAAACTCGATGAACCTCCTGATCGGCCTGGGAAATGCCCTCGCATAGGCGAGAGCCGCTTTGATAAAAAGCGCGTGAAACAGTCGATCACGAACATTGAAAAGCGGATTTTGATTATTGTTGTTCCTCGTCCTGTTCATGTTGTTGTTATTCAGAGGCCCGATCGCAGCTGCGAGTCCGTGATTGTTATCCACGTTTATCAGACCGTTAAAATTGTTATTGACGGCCGGTAATACCGGCGAGGGTTGAGGCTGAGGGTTCGATGTGGTAGGACCGTCCGGTGTTTCCGGCTGCGGCGTTGCAGGCGCCTCGATTTCTGGCATTTTTATATTATAATCGAAATGAAAATATTGTTTTAAAAAAAATCACGCGATCTTTGGATACGATCGTTCGATCTATTCTTCTTCTTTTTATATCCTGAATCTTATTTAATGCGATACAGTAGACGATTTTTGATTGTTTCAAAAAACTTAATCGTCCTGTGTAATAACATTGCCGATCGTCAATTGTTTTTTTTTTCTTTTGGCTACCTGCGGAACGGCCACAAGTGCCTCTCTCCCGCCCCCTGAAACAATTGCAAATAGAATAGAAAATAATTAGAAGTGTTTATACCTTATACTATATTTTAGGCACTGTCTGTTGTTGTCACCGACTGTGAATAGTTACGCAATTATCGTATACCTTAACGATATAAATTAATAATTAATCAACGTGACTTGGCGGCTTTTTTTTCCATTAACGCTACTCATCGCCGATACCCAACGATGCTCTCGATCACTGCAGACGACAAACTAACAAACCGCGTCAACATTTTTATGTATCAACTATAGTCGCACGCGACAGCGTTAAGCACACTGCACATGTTCGTCTCTCTCTGTCTCCGTCTGTGTCTCTACTTGTAAAAAAAAAAAAAAAAAAACATACTGGAAGTCCAGAGATCGTCACGTTCGGAGCAAAACAAAAAACAAAAAAATATGATATACTGGAAAAAAAAACACTAGGCGAAAAAATTATTACAATGTTATGTACGTACGTCAGAATTATATACCTAGATGCACGTATGTGGGGTACGTGAGGTACTCACCTTGCAGCTGCTGGCAGGCAGCGATAACAAGAATAAATAGTCCCGTTCACACCATTGATTAACCTGACACCCTTGGTTTTTTTGTTAGGTTAACTATTTACAATTATCCACCATGCCGTTATCGGCTATATTTCGTCGAGGCTACTCGCGTAATAGGTTTGTTGGAGTAGTGAAATCCTCACCCTGTGATCGTCATATGTTTTGACACACGACGCAGACCATTTTCTAATCAGGTCTACCAACGGATTCGACTGTTATGTCCCTAGGGGCGATCTTACTTCCATAAAAAATCTTCTAAACTCGGAGTTAATCGTCCCAACTCGCTGTTTCAGACCCCAAAAAGTCGGCTAAAAGCTTCATTAAGATCCTAAAATAATCATAATCCATAATTTCCGTTTCAAAAATCCAAATCTATCGGTGGTTCGAATTAAGGAGCGCTTGCGGCTTATTCGGTTTTCTAAATTCCCGCCAGAGGCGCCACTTCACTGCTCCGTCGGTGATGAGATGCGGGTTGCCGATGGGAAGGCGGGAAAATTCAAAATTTTATATTCTCTTCTTCTTATTTATCGGGGCGTTTAGTGACTAATAATTCCACGTTTTTCAGACAAATAAGGGCTGCTCATTTTTACTCGTTAGCTTGATTTTTGTTTTAATTTCTAGAAGAATTTCAAAATCGTCTCAGTTTCATAACTTATCAAGTATAGTAGCTTATCTTTAGAAAAGAAAATCTTGAAAGGAAAGGAGAAAAATGACGTACAAGACAGAAGCTAAATAAAACAAAAATATTTTTATTTCCACAACTGCATTTACAAGAGGCGTAAAATATAGGGGCTATATTTTAACAAAGGTGTAAGAAAAACTACATGATTTATTTCATATTTTGTCATCATTTGATGAACTAGCCAAATTGTGTTTTAGCAAATATTCTATTTTCATTTTTTTTTTCACCGACTTTTTATCGTTTATTCAACGACGTTTCGCTTTTTATATCAAGGAATATCAAAGATTATCATTACCGCTGTTATCTGAGCTCCCACTTCTTTATCAGATTCTCTAATCTCTCCCAGTTTTTATTTCTCGACATGAATTATCTACACAATGACAAAAACCGTTCGATTTATCAAGCTTTTTGTTCTAAACGTCTCAGGAGCGTCTCAGACGGACTGGATAAGGCAGAGTATATCTTCTTTCAGGTATTCCGTGGGTCCCTTGCTACCCAGGAGTTCCGTGTCCCAGCCAAAGTTCAAAATCGACGCCGGGACCAGCCTCAAGTCGACCAGAGTCTTGTCGAAATCTTCTTCGCCGAGTCGGTGACCCAGCGGGGTCGACAGAACGAAGGGTATTTCGTCGCTGACTAGATTCTCTCTTATGAACTCGATCACGCTCTCGACCTTCTCGTAGACGGCGAATGTACCCTGCAGCATTATCCCGTCCGGAAAACGAACTCGAATCAGGGCGTAGCGGTACTTTTTCATCTCCCGCAGCTCTTCCTTCTCTCTCATTGCTTTTGTTCGAAGAATTTGACTCTTCGCCACTGCTTCGGCCCTGGGGAAAAAGAACAATCTCTAAAAAAATACACTTGGACTTCGGAATGATTTTTCCTTCAGACTTCAAGCTAGTGGATGTAATTTTATCTCATACCTACTCTTGCAATTTTTTTTAAAGAGTTTTTTTGTCAAATTTTGTGGACTTTGAACAACAGTTGTTTTTCTCTAATTTTTCAAAATGCTTGTATGTTTATTTCAAGTTTTCCACTTTTTACGAATTTTCTAGAACAGTTGATAAACATCTTCAAGAAAATATGAATAGAGTTTTATAATAAGTTGTGGTATTTTTATTTCTTTCATTAGACAAAAAAATGAATGTTTTATGAAAATTTACCAGTTTTTTTTACTGGAATTTTCAAATATTTCGATTCTGACGAGGAAAAGAAGGGAAAAAGCAAATACAGGAACCGAAACAAAATTAATAAAATACATACCTGAGTTGCTGTTCCTTTTTAATCTCTTCCGGCGACATGGTGAAGAAAACTGGGGGAAGTTCGTTCCTTTTTGCTGCCTGACTGGGCGATAGAACTTGAACGTTTCTATCCAGCTCGACCCTGATGGGTTCCGCAGTCCTCAGGGCATCGGTGAGGACTCCGATCTGGTCGATTGAGGACTTGTCCGGAGTCCAGACTAGGAAATCTTCCTCTTGCTCTTGGTGAGGTAGTTTCCGAAGCTCAAAACCAGCCGCTTCGAGAAGCTGCAAGGCGCCTTCGACCGGCTTCACCTTCTCCTAAAGATGAAACAAGAATTGATCGAAAATATTCCAAAACTGTTGAAAAAAAATCAATAAACTGTACAGTTTTTTATATTTAGGGCTGATATGTTTTTTTTTTTATCAGTATACAAAAACAAAAACAGAAAAAAACCTTCAAAACATTCAGGTTCATAAAAATTCCCAGGCTTTTTTAAAAGAATTTTGATGATTGATTTTATTGGTTTTAGGTACCTGAAAAACCCTATTGGACATTCTGATTTTCCAGTACTTCTCCTCCCCAGGATTATTCGATATATTTTCAAGGTATTTGCACATGGTTTCGACGCATTGTTCGATTTTCTCGATCCCCGTGTTGCAGCTGTGGATGATGAGGCACGCAGTGAGTCCAGCTTCCTCGTGGTTCAACTGATCGTAAAGAAACTGGCGGATCTTTGTCTTCCACTCGTCTCGGGTCAGGATTTCGTCCGAAATTATCGGACACCGGAAATAAACTCCGCGAACCGCCAGCAACGGGTTGGCCTCGACTTCCTGCGGGATCTTACGATCCTTAGTTACAGAGTTTTCAGTCTCGCTGTTTTCCTGCTGCGATGCCGCTGCTTTTTTCTCGGCCTCCAATTCTCGCTTAACTTGAGCCTGGATCGCAGCGTAGGATCTAGAAAAGTCAGAATCGAAGCGTATCAAAAAATTTGAAATCAAAATCCTTCTTATCCGATTTTTGTTCTGAAACTTAGATTTTTTCTTATCGTTGATAAACAGAAATCTTTAAAATTGAATTTTTTTAAATTCTCTATGAAATTGCTGTCCTTGTTTTATTGATTCGAAAATATTCAAAAGCTGCATTTTTTAGGAAGAAAAAAATTCAATAAAAACTTGAAATTTATTCTATTCCTTTGTTTTTTAGAACTCTCGAATTTTTTCCTGTTTTTTTGATTGCGAAAAGTGAGAAAACATTCTTTTCCTCAGTTTTTCACATTATGCTCACGTGTTAAATTTGGTGGGATCGGGTCTCTTGGACTCTAGTCTTGCCAAAGCTGCTTGACCAGCGATTATGGCCTCGTTTGTGGGTTCCGCTCTTTTCACAGGTTTCGTAGATTCGGCAGAATTTGATTTCGACGAGCTTGTAGATTCGGTCAATCTGTAATAATTTCACAATAAAAAATCATATTGTTCAAAAAATGAATATTCAGATATGAATCCGAGTTTGAAAAAGAACGACTGACTTGTATCCTTTTCCAGCCATTTTAAACTTGGCGTCGGATTTCTTTTTTTGGAAAAAAGCTTTGATTTTATCCGCCATATCTGCTGCTGTCTTTTCGTTCTTCTTATCTTCCAACAAGACCCGTTTTCTAGACTCGGGGGGAATGCTCCTTCGGCAGTTTCAGACGAGACACACTCTTCTTTAGTTCCTCAACAGCGGCGGATGTTGCTGTAAAATACATAGAAAATCAATCAAATATTTCAAATAAAAATTTAATAATTCAAAACAAAGATTTTTTCGGGGGTTTCTTCTTTTCAAAATGAAAGAACTAAGTAATCAAAGATTATGAAATCATTATACACTAAATTGAGGATTTTCTCAAAGAACGATAGAGTGACCACTAGGTAAGCGCTAGTGTCGAATCTAGGGAATATTTGAATTTCGAGTTTCAATAGCACAAAATCTAATGTATATCTGAGTTTTTAAACGAGTACCATCGAAATAATTGCATAGAACTCTACGATTCCTGATAATATCAACAATAAACACGACAAAAAGTGTTTTGTTTGTCCCTACCGGCGCTTACCTAGCGGCAAGCCTGGAACTGCGATTGAGAAAATGGTCAATTGGAAACGAGTTGGGTGTGTAAGTGAAAGGATCAAATTGTATTGAGAGGGTGTTCTACTGGATAATTTTGATTTCACAAAAAAAAAAAATTAAGAAGTTATATAAAAATTACGAAATTGACTATGCGATATATTGCAGTTTTCATACCATTTATTTATCTATTGGATTTTTTTTTTTTAGTAAAATCAAAACTTTTGCATGGTGGCCACTATGAAGAGTAAAAAGAAAATCTCTGACTTTTCCTTAAATTTTCTCCACCAAATTTTGACGAATTAGTGGTTATTCAAGTATGTAATTAATAGCTGAATCAATGGTGAAAGAAAATGATTTTTGAGAATAATTTTTCATTCATAATTCTTAGAAGTCTTGCTACTATTTCCAATAGCCAAGTTTTCCGCGCTAGGGAGAAAAAAAAATCACCGGGGATCTTTTTTCTGTCTTATTTTGTATCACCATAAAATTGCTTGATTTTTTCCTGACCATTTTCCGGATTTTCTGACTTTTCCATGACTTCTCTATTTTTCCCGACCAGTGGCCCCCATGATTTTCTTTAGAATTTCATCTAGAATGACGCGGAGGTGATTTTTCGTCGTTTATGATCCGTGGATTCAGATACAGGAGAACCTCTGAATAGGGCCGCTACGAAGCGGCGAGGGGGATATGATTCTAGGAACTGACTTTCCCCCACCAACATCTCGCGCGGTAAGTGTCCAACACTCTCGAACATAAATGTAGTGGGGGGAGCGCGCGAGCGAGAATTAGAGTAGCGGCACTATTCAGAGAGGCCTTATTCGGAGGTTTTACTGTATTCGCACATATCTGACAGTCGGTATAAAAATCAAGGGCAGCACTACCTCAAACTACGAGCATGAAGCCAACAAATTTTCTTCGATATTTCTTCTATTTTGCCAGCAGGTTGTTATTGTATTATTGTATTGGATTATCTAAGTCCTAGGGGATCGAAGTTGAAGCCTAGATATTGTATATACTCTCTTCACTTTGTGAATATTATACATACATACTCACATAGAATATATGTATATGCCCAGTTGGGTCGTTTCAAAGTAGTTGTTGAGCATTGAGCATCGAGCAAAACAAATAGATTTTCTTTTATTATAGTATATTCATCATCTACTATTCATACAAAAATAATGCAGATTTTATGTACACATCGTTGCAAAAAAGGACAGAGAAAACATTAAAAAAAAAACTAAATAAAAATTGTCTCGTGACAATTAAAGATGAGTAACATTAAATATAGGCGCTGATGACTAATAACTAATGTCATCAAGGCAAGGTTATCTACGATCGTTTGCTGATTAAATATTGAAACAATCAACAATATAAAGACAATCGTAAAAAGTTGAAGGTTTCAATATTGTAATAATTTTTTAATTTTTTTTCTTGTACAAAGAATTTCGCAGATAGTATAAATAAAACCAAATTTCAGGATCCCAAAAGACTCTTCGTATAGAAAATTCAAGTACCCTGTGGATACTGAAAGTTTCTATACTTATACCCAGAATTTTTCGAAAAAATCCAAACTTTTTGTCGTTGTTTGTAGATGACAATATTGAATATCGTGTACACTCGGACCCCACTTATTTGACCACCACTTATTTGACCGATTCCGCCCCAGTTATTTGACTCCCTCTACCCCCACCACTGGGCTGCCTGAGCCTCTGGCGTTGGGGAAACCAGCGCAGGTACGGGTGCGCAGCTGACGGCCGCCATTTAAAGACGATGAGTGGGGGCCCCTACTTCCGTCAAATAACTGAAGGTTGCCGGTCCCGAGTTGGTCAAATAAGTGGGGTCCGAGTGTATTTCGTTATTTGTTTGTTGTTATTTTTTTATTCATTATATATTTTCGCGATTTTGTAAAGAAAAAAACGTCTCATTCGTGTACATTATTTATAAAAAAAAAAAGAATTGTTTATATCCTAATCTTAACCTTGACCACGATTGAGGGGCGGCTGCCATGTACTCGATTTTTACCAACACACGAAACTAAATCCCCCGAAACATAGATTCTTAGCGGAATTCTACATGCGGTTCCAAAAAAATGAGTGCAAAAATATTTCAGTTTCACCCTAAAATGACGAAATGATAGTAATTTCTACAAAATCATGATAGTAATTTCGTATAAATCATGCCATTTCTTTAATTTAGCGTGAAACCAAAATATTTGTGCACTTATTTGTTCGGAATTGCATGTAGAATTCCGCTAAGAATATGTTTTTTGGGATTTAGTTTCGTGGGTTGAGATATTCGGAAATATCTGAGTGTCGATAAAAATCGACCTACAGCACCGCCTTAACATTTTCATGTTTTCCTGGTAAGTGAAGGCAAAACCCTGTATTCTACGTTTCTATCGATAAGAAACTGTAGCCATTTCTCCTACTTGCGCCGTCGCATTGTTTACCACCTACGTACAGTCGTTACATAATGTCCGTACGCAAGGTGATATTTACGCGAAACTAGTATCGACGCGTTCTCAAGTTTCTCTCTATAGGTATGCATTCTCTATTGGACTCGTGCATGCGGAAACTGATGCGAACGCAGAGACACCTGCGCGGACGAAGGACGAAGACGGAGGCAGCGTTAGTGCTACATATAACACTTACAGTGAGTGAGTGAATTATTTTCGCGCTGCTTATGGATAAAACGAAGAGAACCACGGTATGAAACTATAGAAAAGAAAATATGAAGACCCTCACCTGGTTTCATAAACCGCTCCGATATCCTGGCCCCGTAAACGTGCCAGGCGATGTAGATAAGAGCGACGTTTGAAACTAGTATAAAAGCGAAAACTTTGAAAAGTTGTAGTTGAAATTCGTCGAAGGCCAACCAGGCGGTAAATTCCTGGTACAATTCTAGCAGAGTCTGTTGTTTTTGAGCTAATAAACCCTCCTCAGCGTTTGAATTATTCACGTTTGAGGTTATACCAAATGTAGCGAATACCAGAGCGGTCAAGTCGCAGGCGAAATTATTGATTATATCGAAGAGAGAGCCGCTCCCAGGAGCCGCATTCTCGCATACGGTGCTCATCACACGTGCGAACGATGGTTTAAGAAATAATCCCAGACCGCCGATCCGTGGGGTATTTTTTCTTTCCGCTTTTCAACACTCGGATGATTTATTTCCTTTCTCACCACATTTCACCGTCGACAGTGATGATACACGGTCGACACAACAACTTCACAGTGACTGAACAGTTCACTTCGTCCACACAACAGGAGATTTTTCACCTTCACTCGGTCGGTAAGAACGAACGACGTTCATAGTGACATCTGGCGGCTTTTTGATTCCGTTTCTGTCTTCCCTATCGACGAACGATAAGACTGCAATACCGAGGGAGTAGAGAAGGGAGAACCATAGGCGTGGGGTTAAGGAATGAAATTGTGATACCGAGGGAGTCAAGAAAATAAAACATATGCTTGTTGGTAGAGAGTGAAATTGTGATACCGACGGAGTAGAGAAAGGAAACTATTTGGTTGTTGGTACAAAGTGGAATGGCAATAGCGACAGAGTAGAGAAAGGAGAACCACGTGCTTGTTGCGAGGTAGGGACATGGTGATACCGACGGAGTAGAGAAAGGAGTGAAAATGGTCGTCGGTAAAAAGGCAAACTACAGACCGACGGAGTGTCGATGCAACCATGAACACACACTCACGTTCAAATTTAAATTCAGATTTAACAGAATCGTGGTATTATTCTTCTCCACTATTTGCTAACCTGACGTCTCTCTTCTCATGAGGTTTATCTCCTTAAGTGTTTTGAGAAAAGGAGAGTTCCGCGTTGCGAGGACTAGACAATCACTTTCGAACATTTTTATACAGACACTCTGTATGTAAGTGATGTGAACAATTTTCGTTCGACGGTATCTCGCGAACAAATGAACCGATTTTCATAAACTTGGTCTCAATCGACGCGGTTTTTACAAACTTTGAAATGACTCGATTTTCAAATAGAACAATTCCAAAGTTTTCGAATCATTGAGACAACAGAATCTCTTGATAATTCAATATCTTGACAACGCATCAACGGATTTTGAAAAAAAAAAACGAACTATAGGTTTTTTAGGTTACAGATAACGAATCCGAGGACAAAATCACATCATTCAAAATGTTGCATCTTATATGTTGATATGCAAAATTTAGGTTTTGTTAACCCCAGGTTTTTTTGTTTCTTTTTTGCACTTTTTTTCCATCACTATTCTAAGCTTCTGCCATATTTCCAATATTTGGAAAGGCGAATACAGTCCACTCTCTGAGTAGTGCCGGTGATGGGCGGTTAGGGGAGTATTTTTCCTGGAACTAAGGTACCCCCACCACTACTGCGCGTTCGAGTCGTCGGAATTCATTTCGCTCTCTCTGAGTAGTGCCACTCCGTTTGCCACGGTTTTTCAATGAGCCAGCGTGTGGCGCTACTCAGAGAGTCGAATACGAAACTCGAGGTGAGCCGGTAGTGAGGGTCGCGTTCGAGCGAGAAAGCGGGGAAGCGGCACTACTCAGAGCGGCACTACTCAGAGAGCGGACTGTATAATACAGTATTCATAAATCCAAAACTTCTGAATACTTTTTTTCGAGACACGTGTTATTTTGTATATAGGTCAGGAAAATTTCGAAAGAGGATTGTGAGTGATTGATGGACGTGAGAAAAGTTTTCTTGTGACGTAAACATTTTATACAGATTGCAGTATTGTTATTGATATTACATTAGACATTATGAATAATCATGTTATAATTATAAATAAAAATTTGAGTTTCGATCAATAAATACAACGAATTGAGTACGATCAATGCAGATTAGAGTGTATAATGTGCTATAGAACATTCAACAAAACCACATGACGACGGTTGATATACATATGATAATGATCAATTAGATTTACTGCGATTATGATGATGGATAACATTTTAGCATTGAAAATGCTTCTATTTTGGGTGTCTTCAGAAAGTACAGGAGACAAATCGTGGATGTAACGTTTTAATTGTTGCAGTCGCGGAGTGGATAAATATGGTGGGCATGGGAAGTATGAAAGTTTTTTGTTTTAATATAAACAAGAGAACCGAATGTGGATTATGGTTAGTTATACCGTGATCGTGGTCAAAATGTCATCGAGTACGTCGCAAACTGACAATTATACCGCGATGGATGGAATGAATCCTAGTACTTCGAGAACTAAAAGAACAAATGAGAATTAATAATTCTAAAAAATGACATGGATAAAATGTAAAAATGTTTAACAAATGATTATTATTATTTTAAAAAATTAGGAACAATTAAAGCGTTTGTTTGAAAAAAATATATACCGTAATTTTTCATGAACAGTGAACGCTAGCTATTTGAACCTAAAACTCGCTAGGCTAGTGACAGCCGAGCGTATAGTAATTTAAAAAACATTTTCAATGCCTAAGATTCTTGCCCCACGGGTGAAACCTGTAGATTTATTTAGTCATTCATTCATCCTTAATTGTTAATGAAAAAGATGATCAAGTAGTGTCAGAGATAAAAATAGTAGATTCAATAATTGTTGAAAGTTTTTAATTTTGTTGCTTCCTCGTCTATTGATATGAATGAACAGATGAGAAATTGTGTCTTTATAGAAAGTTTATCAAAACACAATCTGAAAATTGAAAGTTGAATATCAATTCTACGTTTTTATTTCTAATTCTTAGTCCTTGTATCATTAAAATGGAGGCATCATATTTTTTGTAACTGTATCAATTTCTTCTCCTATAGTGAATGATATCTTACTCAATGTGATAAATGATTGATCAGCTGGCCACAATGCTTTCAAATTTCGAAAAAAAATGAAACGAATATCGGAAAATGAATAATTCTTGCTATTTAAATGATAGAAGAAGGTGATATACCTATAATTAATGAATCATGTATAATAATATGTTTAGGTGTAAGTATCTGCGCCATGTCTACTCATTTTCTCCTCATTGTTTCATTTCGAAAATACAAAAAGCGAGATAAAAAGCTTGATAGTACCGAAAAGTATTCAAGATATCAGGACACACGAAATTCCGAAAGTTTTATACGCCTGCCATCTGTTGCGTATGCGAGCTACTCACGCTTCTCTACCTCCGACTCGACTATCTATCCATCTATCCACCTATAATATAATCTTTGAAGAAAATCAACAACGCGGATGGATAGATGAACCGAGGGGGAAATAACTCGTTAAATTTACGTGTCAATGGTCGAATTAATCGAAATTAATGCGAATTAATATGAATTAAATGAATTACTTTAAATTGATATGAATTAATTCGCGTTAGATGAATTATTTCAAGTTGACAAAAATTGAAAAGAAAATGAAATAAACTAACGACATTAGATTGAATTAATTCGGATTAGGCAAAATTTGCGAAAATTATTTCGAATCAACTGGGATTCGCGTTTGAATTATTTTCCGGAATATCGAGAATTAATTTTGAACTAAGTGACTCGAATCGACAGTTTTTTAAGAGCAGAGTGAGTCTATCTGCAGTCACAATGAGAAAAAAGAATCGTTTTGCTGTTGGATAATGTGATTGATGTGAGAGAACTTTGAAAATAGTATAGATCGAACTTGGGAATAATAGACAGTTGGAAATTTTTTATATTTTTTTCACCCGTTTTTCATTGATCAATAATTTGAACTATTTTCACGCGAATTTATAAACAGCCAAAAGATTTGTTTTGCGTTCTCAAAAAAGTCATAAGTGTGATGTGCTTTTAATAAATGATAACGAAAAAATTTATTTCAAAGCTGGAAGAATAAAATTTAGGAAAGATTGTAAAAATTGTAGACGAGAAATTGTTATAGAAGAAAATGAAATGTTCAACGATATAAATTTCTGAAAAAATCTCACAGTTCTCCTGATTCTAAAAAAATATCGTCAGACTGATTCTCATTCTATTATGCGGATGGAGATTATTTTTTCTAGAATGATATAGTTTATTCAATCTCTCACTCACCTGCTAACTTATTGTTTCTGCGCAGAGACCAAAAACTGTGCCATTTTCATTCTCTGCGCAGAACGTTGGATAACTGCAACAAGAAAATGAACCCAGTATCGTGATAATTCGTTATTCTAGTTTTACTGTCTTATAAAAAATCTAATACATATTTTTTCTGGTCTAGGTAATTATCATTACAATTATTAATATTATTATTTTCAACTTTCCATCAATCAATGCGAGTTTCTTTACAGCGAATTAGTGAAGATCTCTACGTTTTTAGGTCTACAGAATCACCTGCAATCATTTTGAGATCGAGTGATTGGATTTTAATGAAATTGGTCTCAACTGACACGGTTTTTGTAAACTCAGAACCGATCAAATGTTTAAATCGATGAATTTAGTGGTTCTTGAATTATTTAGAGACCAAACTGTCTAAAAATGAAATGAAAAATGTGACACATATCCAGAATGAATTAGGAGGCTTGAATCAAAATTTGTATCGAATGGTTTGATGGTCGTTTATCGCAGATCTCAAGTCTGATTACCAAAATTCGTAATTCAGGATCCAGGATCGTGACCCAAAATCCAAAACTCGACAGATTTTTATTCGCAAAGTATAACGAATTTGACTTCAAACTTCAAAAATTCAGAATCGATGATAAATATATATTTCTGAGCTTCAAGCTATGAGTGAAAACCCAGGAAAAATTCTAGGCTTGCAGAATTATTGTAAGATTTCAATCTCAATCTAAATTGTGTCAATAAATCTTGGAGGGTACAAAAACTCAAATATCTCCCTTTTGAAAGTAATTTATAATCGGATCAGTGAAATAATATTTACACCTATAATCAATTATTGAAATATTTTCTGTGAAAAGAGGTGAGAAACTATTTCAACCTCTTTCGAACTTTGAAATAAAAAGTATCAGTAATCCTGTAATTTCATTTTTACGGCACAGGCATGAAAAAGCCACTTTTTGACGCCTGTTTTCGTTCTGGCAAGTGGCACTTTGTACCGCTGAGTTCAAAGTTGCGTTATAAAGTCTTTACTCCGCAACTTTGATGCGCAGTTCGAAGTGCGCATGTCAAAGTTGCGGAATAAAGTCTTTATACCGCAGGTTACCCCCTCTCTATACGCAGTTCGTGCGGAACTCAACTGGCGTCAAAGTGACTATTAATGCCTTTCCCGTAAAGAATATTGTATGGGGCGCGCGCAGAAAGTAACTGTTCAGCAAGGTTATGTTTTTAGTACTCGCCGTTACTTTACAAGGCTCGCCAGGTAAAACCAACGGCTTGTACGAAAAACATAACCTTGCCGAATAAACAGTTACTTTCTGCGCATGCGACATGAATATCTATTGTTTGCCTCTTTGACACTTTAAAAAACGTCATAACTAACCTATTTTCTCTCTCTCTCTCTCTCATTAATTAAAATCTATTTTCTAAATAATAAATATTAACTTCGATGTCAAATTAAATAATCTATCTAATTAAACGCGATTATATGATTTCTAACCTAAATAGATGTTCCTAAACCTGTATATAAGACCCTATCGATAGTTGATACAGATTAAAAAAAGACAAACCTATCAAATAATTATTATAGTCGTTCTTAACCCTAAAATAATATAAATATAATTCATATAATGTTCTCTAAGATACGATTTTCGCGTATATTATAAATTGCAATAATTGATACGTACGATACACGGGTTGTACTTGGCAAGAATATAATATGATGTAATAAATAATGATAATTTGGTACAAAAAAAAATCTGTTCCTTTAAATTTTCATACGCTTTTAATTATATCCCCTAATTTTAATTTATATCTCAAATAAAGAATTACACCCTCCCCTCCCCCTCTACTCCTGATCGTACTATTTGCACGTGTGAACATCGACGGTTTTCACGCATGTTTTACAATCGACGAAACAACACCAGTGGAATTTACACTCGCACCGTTCCTTAATCGAGGATTTCTGAGTGTTGTAGCCTCTTCCGCAACACAAGAGGTTGCATCCGTCCATTCCAGCCGATGTTCTGTTGCAAACTCTTCCCTGAGTGCCTTAAATTTATAGAAACAGAAAACGAACATCAGTTTTGTTACTTTCGAAGAGCATGAGAGGCGATCGGCTATCGACTCACCCAGAGATCCGACGGTCAAATTTCTGAGACAATAGTTTGGCGAGTCTTCGAGGTAAACGAGATCGTTAGCAGTCGGCAGGGTGTAGCGTGGGTCTTTTATGGAAAGTCGTCCCCGTCGGTTGACTCTGACTTCGGTCGCACCGTCGTACTTGTCCTGAAGATAGTCGCCTGGGAAATAAGAAAAATTGCAAATCACTTGCATGAAACATGTTATATTCGTGTTCGTGGACCAAATTATAGGCCTAAGGACACGGATGGTAAATCATCCACGCAGACACGGACAGGGAACACGAGACCCGGAAGGGTTACAAGAAGAAGAAACACTAAATTTCCTTCCGTCAAATTTCCACGTCGAAGAAAGAGCAGAGACAGCTTTCGCATGTGTGACTCTGCTGGAAAGCCTATTCGTCAAATTACACCTTGAGCATTGTCCCGTCGAGGGACGGCGTTTGCAGGACCTATTACGTGTCGGCCAGCACCGGACTAAGGGGGCTACAGCATTGGGCCCCTATGAAAGTGGGGAAAAAAATTGGATTATAATCTTAATCTAGATAAAGGAACAAGTGGCATCAACGCCCAGCCCAAACCCCTTGACCTAGAAACTTGAAATTTGGGCAACATGTTTCCTTCCCTTCGTAAACACCTACTAAGAAGCGATTTTTCGATATCGCCCCACAAGGAGAATAAAAGGGGTAAAACATGTTTTCGCGGATTCATGGATATCTCCTCGGCCCGATGAGATATTGACTTCATTTTGGCTTCAAATTATTGCTCGTTCAAATACCTAGAAAGTAGTTTAAGCGTTTTTTGAAATTCGACTCCTAAGGGAATGAAAAGGTGTGAAACCAATTTTTGAGGTACAAAGCGCCGACCGGAGTGCGCGCACGAAGCGCGCAGGGGGGAAGCCCCTAGTTTTCTTATAATTTTATGGAACATCGTTTTCAAAGCTAGCGTCTATTAATGACAAATACCGTACATCGACGAATCAGCCGAGGCCTTTCACATTGTCTTTTTTGTGCATTGAAAGAAATCTGGGCAGGAGTTTGGACTTTTTAATAATTATTCATCAATTTGTCAACCTTAGATATATTCAGTTTTATTCATTCGATGTATCATGATTTTTTGTTTTTTCTATTAATATTGATAAATTATGTAATATATATCCTCAAATTTATGGGGGGGGGGGGGGGGGGCCAAGAGACACTCAGCCCTGGGCCACCTATGACCTTCATACGTCACTGGTGTCGGAAGACCTACACCTACACACACACACACACACGCACGAAGAGCATGGACGAAGCAGTTTGCTGCGGTGCATAATGTCCCCGCGTTCTCCGCGGGCGTATTTTATGCGACTTTATGTGTGAGTCGGAGGGGG
>JAFFZH010012288.1:0-15818 GCA_018420115.1 Euura saliciscinereae
TGGTTCGAAAAAAAATAAATTGAAAAATTGAAAAATTGAAAAAAAAACAAAAAAATTTAATCGCGCGTCCAAAATGCGCGATTTCGTGTACAGGACCCGCTCATCGTACTCAGACGGCCTTTTTCTACCTTCCTACGACCTGGCCCCGTTAGGACACTTTCCAATTGGACACGGGTCCCATTGGACACGCGTCGAATAATTTTTTTTATCGGACACTGAATTATTGGACACGTCCCTATTGGACACCAAATTTTTCGGACACCAGCCTATTTCGGGCACGAGATATTTTGGACACGTACGTCGCGATTGGACACGAGATTTTTTGGACACCTGCATTTTCACAACACAAGGCTTGACGGTCTGTGTAGTGACCCAAAAGACCATCTAGGTGACCACTAGGAAGCTAGATCACGAGGCAGTCCCATGGCACTGATGGACAAACAATTTTTACAGTATTACGGATCCACATGTGACACATGAATTTTTGATACGCAGAAAAAGTGTTGTTCTACTGAAGTACAGAACACGGTCTGGGTCATATATGGTGGATCGGTGGCTAGCCTAACTTTTTCTAACCTGTTCACGGAGGCGACGGAACACCGTCTGTGTAGTATGCATGGGTCATGTGTGGTGGATCAGTGGCTAGCCTAACCTTTTCTAACCTATCCACCTGTAAAACTTGACCTATTATATTTCCGGCGCAAATAGTTTCAGGGACCATGACCCCGGACGTTTTTGTTGTGGCAATTCAGTATCGGGATATTTGGACGTGCTACCATTCGAAAAGCCTCGTCTCCGAAAAATCTCGTTTCCGGAAAATCTCGTGTCCAATTGTGACGTGTCCGGAATATCTCGTGTCCGAAATAGGCTGGTGTCCGAAAAACTTGGTGTCCAATCGGAACGTGTCCAATAATTTAGTGTCCAATAAAAAAAAATTATTGGACACATGTCCAATGGGACCCGTGTCCAATCGGAAAGTGTCCTAACGGGCCATTCCCGATGAGAGAAGCTTATCTAGTACCCAACGCTAGCAACTCCCCAAACTCCGCAGCGACGCGGGCTGCCTAGACGAAGTCTTTCAGGCGTTTCGCTCCACAGCATCTCATTGGAACCATTTCCGACATCGTTAACGGGTTTTAATTATCAAAACACTCCGAATTACTGTTATAATGAATTTTCTTCGAGTATCAAATAATTCTCAGGCACTAATTAAGCCATTTTACAAATTAATTAACAGACCCAATGAGGAGAGTACACAGCGCTTTTTTTTAATCTCATCAACCTCGCAGAAATAATTATACCGAGTACAGTGGCTACTGGTAGGTAATTTATTTAAAAACTCTTCTTTGCCCCGCATGTCGCTGCATCGGGACAGGCATGCGAGACGTTAACTGGGTACGAGAGAGAAATGTTAGCAAATCTTATTAGAGATGTAAATATTTGATGAAGATAAGCTCCATTAGCGGGTACACACACCGTAGGCCATTTACAGACACAGGTACAGAAACAGTACGTAAGTTAGTCAGAGACCAGAGGTGTGCATTAATTTCAGTCCTCCGCGAGATGTTACATCGATTAAACGTCTGGTAACACACGTCACGCGTAATTCGAACGGTTCGATACATAGATATTTTTTTTTCTCTCTCGTCCCCCCCCCCCCCCCCCCCCCCCCTCTGTCGTTTCAATCAGCCCCCAGCGATCGATATTTAATAATTAACTACAAAAGCGCTCGCCGGATCGACACGTGAGGCGAAATAAAAAATCGCTAATTCTTTCACACTTTCTCAAACAGTTTCATATTGAATGATCTCAAATTTTGTCGTTTCAATTTAATCTAACGATAAGGATAGCGATATTTTATCTCCAATCACGGCTGATTATATTCGTGCTATGTCGGAAATAATAGTTTTTAGGAACTAAATAATAATTACGTAATCAAAAAGTAAACACTTTTTGAGACAGAAATATGGAGGGTTGATGAAAGATTGTCTCATTAAAGTTTATTTGATGGTTTTAATTAGTTTTATACGCCGTTATCGATGTATAAAGTTTATTTTTTCTTGAATTTGTTTTCGCCAGGTGATGATAATCATTTGGCTCGGAGGAAAAATTCTCGAACCTTCAATTTTTTTATTTTTTTCTTAGTATGTAGTGACATAGTTTACAAGGTATACCGACGCGAAGAAATAAACATCAATTATTAATAAAGTTCGGTCTAGTTTACGCCGTAGTCTGTACACATATACGGCCTGTAACCAGGTAAAGTTCAAGTATACTGCGCGACAGACCTACCTTGTAGATAACTTAATTACGTGTGAAAAGCTTTTCAAACAGTTTACTTATAATAAAATGTTAGTTTAACAACGAGCCGTGTGCGAGCGTCGTAAAAAACAAGCGTATGTACATAGCCGAGGTATAAAAACGAGTTGAAAAGATATTAGATGCAAAATTTGTATAGTTTATATCGTATTTTGTTCCACACAATCTTTTATAAAAAATTATTTAAAAAAAACTGTGTAAAAGTGATTTATAAAAACTTTGAACACAACGTTATTTATGAACGGCGTTTATCCTCGCACCAAGGAGTAATATAGTCGCATCGATAAATCAGAAGACAAAGAAGACAAAAAAGCATATCAAAATACAAAGGACTAGGATATATCGTATCACTTCGAGGTTTCTGATACAATTTGAAATAGCCGCTGTCCTGTGACAGAATATTGAAGTCTCAAGGTTCACAAGCGCGAAACCGAAATTAGACGCTGCTGCACGCAAACGCTAACGATGCGTGATGAGTAAATACAATTTTTAAAAACAATAAAAATTATAGAATCAACTTCAGGTGACTGTAAACAGCGATTGAAAATTATCAATTTTCAAACGCCACGTGACGTCACACTGTACCCCGACCACCGTGTTATTCCGTTGACCATAGTCGTCCGCAGCGCCGCCAGACGGTAGAACTGTGCGTGTGACGTCAGCCGCGACCGGGAAATTCAAACGCTGTATTGAAAAAACTTGATTTACGTGAAAACCAACTATAAACAATTGGGTAAAATGTGTTTTTCATCGATCCTAATCATCAAATTATCTGATAAGAGAATAAAAAAATTCATGAAACTTCCCTGTTACCTAGAAGTTGTGATTGAAAAATGTTATTCTACCAACATAGCATATTAGATTGTTGAATAATCCAAAGTTTTATCAAATCAAGTGAAATGTGTTACCAGTAATACGCCCTAAATTCATTTCTTTCGTTTGCAGAGGTCTGGAAAAAAATTATTTCCATACCTTCACCATCGAATTGTGAGATCGATGATTTTTCTGGTGATTCGACAATGAATGTAAAACACGAAAAAAAAAACCTCCATGATATCTGGATTGCGAATAAAATTTCAAAAATTCCAAAGTGGTACGATATAGCCCATTCAATGCATGAGGTATGAAAATTGTGCGAGGATCAATCCCTGCTACGATAGTTTTTTGTGAGAAGGGGGATGGGAAGGGGGGGATCTGGGAATGAAGCCAATATAACGATAAGAGGTAAAATCGCAAGGACATTGTTCGCAGACACTGACTACTCTTCTGGTCGTTGGGTTCGTCGAGAAGGGAGCGCATGCTCTCGCCACTACCCGCGCTAACGTAGCCACACGCGAAAATCCATATCGAAGGATCCTTCTTCTCTCGCAGTGCGTTATATCCCACCGAGACTCTCACCGGTGTGGTTTAGCCTGTGCGATTTCTCGAGTACTCGCGAAAATCTCGTGTCATGTCGCTGATGATGACCGCAAGCGGTTGGTTCGGCGGAGCTGATCCGATGCCGATCGCTGATCGGACGCAATAACCGCGATTATTTTAGCGGCGATTGATAAACGGCTCTTATCAAAGAGAAAACGAAATTTAATAATAAAAACGCAGAGTAAGGAAGATCGTAGATAACGACGATGGCAGGTGTTTCCGTTAACGGCACCAGACCCATGGAAGTCAACTACATCCTGAATGTCCTGAATTCTATAAACGAATTGAACGAGTCGTCGATTAGCGAGGAGCTAAAGTGCACCGTTACCAAAATTCACCGTCAGGATCAACCCCACGAAGCCGGCTGCGAGGTCGACTGGGACTCGCTTCTTTGCTGGCCCCACACGCCACCCGGGAGTCTGTCGGTCTTGCCCTGCTTCGACGAGCTCAACGGCATTCCCTACGACAAATCTCGTGAGTATACTTGTAAATTGTGTATCGCCAGCTGTAACGTGTTGAATTGTGATAAAATCTTCCGAATCTTACAATGACAGAGATCTCTTTTTGGAATCACCGAAATTGTCGTGTTTGACAATTATCCTAACGGAATCTGTCAAAGTTACAGGAATATTTCTGCGGACTTCCTGAGACACGAAGATGTTCAAATTGTTCAAGTCGACTATTATCAGACTCGTACTTGATCAAAGACTTTCATCCTCGGATGCCTGTCGACCATGTGACAACTTGAAAGACTTATGTCCCATGACCGGATTTTTGAAATCAACTTTGAACACCGAATTGGGCTGGTGTCGTGGATAGTCTATCGCCCTGAAGATTGAAACATTGAAAATTATCCACTGATTTCAGAGATACACATGTTTCGATAAGGTGTGACACGTTCTCTTGTTTTCCGGCTAGTTTAGTGCGACGATTTGATGATAATTGATTAACTGCCGTGGGACCGGCCACCGGGGCGCTGGAGAGTATCGGGCTCATAAGAGCTTATCATGTTTTCTGTGGGATCGATTAGAACGGTGATTATGTCGTGATCGTTTGTTTGTCCACCATCGTCAGATCGGAGGATGGCCCATTATCCTTGTTCTTTGACCGATGATGTCGCTAAAAGGAGGAATTGAATTCGATGATAATCATAACGATGGAACAGTCTGAAGGTGGCTCAAGTCTAAAAACAAGTTTTTTGAACCAATAAACTGGTTGAAAGCTCATTTCTCGATGCTAGCCAACTTCAGACTAGATATTGTACCGATGCAAACTTTTTCTCACAAGTTTTTGCATTCAAACCTGTTGCTTTTTACAAAAAAGGTTCTTTTTTGTTATTTTTCATAAATAATTTGCTTGGTTTCAGTGACCAGACCTAAAAAAAGCTCACTGGAATTGTTCATGATACATAAAAAAAGATATCTGTGAAACTAGAAGTTCATTATCATCGCCAGTTACATTTTGAAATCTGAGAAGTAGGTGGAAATTAGTTTTTATGGCACAGGCATTAAAAAGTCACCTGTTTTCGTTCCGGCAAGTGGCACTTTATACCGCTGAGTTGAAAGTTGCGGTATAGAGTCTTTATTCCGCAACTTTGATGCGCAGTTCGAAGTGCGCATGTCAAAGTTGCGGAATAAAGTCTTTATACCGCAGGTTACCCCTTCTCTACTACCTTTTACAGCAGCTCCTATATGCAGTTCGTGCGGAACTCAACTGGCGTCAAAGTGACTATTAATGCCTTTTCCGTAAAAAATATTGTATGGGGCGCGCGCGGAAAGTAACTGTTCAGCAAGGTTATGTTTTCAGTACTCGCCGTTGCTTTACAAGGCTCGCCTTCGGCTCGCCAGGTAAAACCAACGGCTCGTACGAAAAACATAATCTTGCCGAATAAACAGTTACTTTCTGCGCATGCCACATAAATATCTATTTTGGCATATTTCAATTTATTGCCGGCGAACAAAAAATGGGGGCTGGCTGAAAATTTTACCATACTTTTGGGACACCTCGAACTACGTTCAGTGAAATTTTCGAATGAATCGAGTGACCCTAAGACAATTACTTCAATCACAACTCATGGGGGTCAAAAATCAATCAGGGCCCAAAAATCCGGAAAAATCGTCTCACCTTAGCAAGGAACGAGATTCCCCTGATATATTGATATATACTTAATATCGAACATCAAATGTGCGTCGTTGAACGCTTCTCGCAAGTGCAGGGCATAAAACCTTCAGGAACATTCCTTCGAGCACTTAGAGTCTTAGACCGTGCATTTTTCCCAAAAAGAAAACAAAGTTCTTCTACTCTGTTAAAGATCGAAGGCATCAAAACGGACAATTTCATCGTTCCTAAAATTTATTGGACGATTTATTGCTCTTCGTTATCTGACGATTCTTCGATTCGATAGGACATCACCTTTATTTGAGTTAGCCCTAGAATTGCCTCTTTTATGACCTTCGCTGATCGAGTCAACCTCCCATCATCGAAGAAAGGAATTAATCCCAAACAGACAATGCGAAGTCATATCTTACAGGTCGACAATCTCGAAGGTATCGTTCGGTCTGTGAGTTGATCCTGTTTTCCTCGAAATTTGAAACGCTTTTTAACTCAGGTTTTGCGTTTCGATTTCTATCCTGGCGAGATACTCAATTCCAGACCTGAACTAATGTTTGCCCAATTACCTCCGGCTGTGTGAGTAACACGCGAGGTCGGTCGGGGGTCGGTATACATTTACACCTCAAGTGTGTACACATGGATTTAATTGCGTTTTATACATTTATTTTCACAGTGAAACGTGAAAGCATCAATTATTTTGTAGAACACTCAATTGTCTTCGTTGTCAGAGAGTAAAACAAAGCCAAAAAAAAAAAAAAAAAAAACACCGTAGCTCAGGAGACTTTGAAGAGGACGAATCAAGCTCCAAATTGTCTCTGGAAGGATAAAAAAAATTCACCGGCAGCCCTTGTTGTATACCGCTTTGAAGTAAAAGCTCAATTTGCAAATTTGACACAATTATCTTGCTTCACAAAGTAACGTAATATTATACTCTGAGGAAGAAGCAAACATTAGTCCGTGAATTAATACAAATCAATCGAAATTAAGGCAAATTGACATGAATTGGAGCAATTATCTCAAATTGATGTGAATTAATTCACGATAAATGGATTATTTCGAATTGAGAAGAATTGTAAAAAAATTAAACAAAACTAACGAAACTAGATCAAATTAACTTCGAAAATATCACAAATCAATTTTAACTGACGTGTATTATTCGAAATTCATTGAGAATCGAAGAACTAATTCGAATTATAGTGCATCAAATTGGATTGCAAATATTGCTGCGAATTAATTCAAATTTAAAGATTGATCGATTGCAAAATCGATCATTTGAGTTTGACAAGTGACCATTTCGTAAGAAAAAAAAATATCAATGAATATATGCTCGAAAATTCGAAGATATTGATCGCACAGTTTCATTTTTATTGAATCCTCAAAAACCTCCTATTTTGACCAAAAAAAATGGCAATCCCCCCCCATTGAGGTTTAAAATGTCTACAACGTGCCTCGTTCACTTTTTCTGTCATTTATTATTCCGAGCAGATGTGTATACGAGATCGAAAGTAAAAACAAATTCAATCACGTTTGATTAAATTATTCATAAATTTTGTATCGACTCACCGGCGTTGCGGTTCTAATTATGTTTGTCTAATTTCGGTAAAAACTTTTGCACTAATACAAATGAGAACAAAGTCATTAATATTCGTGTAAGACAGACCTTTTTTTTTTTAACTTATCCTATTCTGATCAAATATTCTCCATACCGCAGGTTTGTTACGCAATAAATTTAAAAAATCGAAAATCAACTTTCCACCTGGTTTGTGTAAGCTTTGCGTTGATAACTACCTAACCGCATTAACGATAAGCCCCCGCAGCCCGAGCGAGATCATTCTAGGCGATAATTATATAAGTTAATACCAACCTACCGTTTCTGCGGGTAAAATGATCTCCACCGTGCGTTATCTCAAAGTATCATGGAATGTAATCTTGATTCGATTCATAATGAAGTTCTACTACCTGATAATAGAACTTGTAACATTAAAATAATGATAATGATCTCGTAGTCATACGATATAAGCGACGTATGGAATCGGTTGAATTCAACGTCTTCCATCTTGGATATAAATGACTACGCCTCAAAAATTGGTTTCACACCTTTTCATTCCCTTAGGAGTCGAATTTAGAAAAACGCTCAAACTACTTTCTAGATATTTGAATGAGCAATAATTTGAAGCCAAAACGAAGTCGATATCTCATCGGGCCGAGGAGATATATATGAATCCGCGAAAACATGTTTTACCCCTTTTATTCTCCTTGTGGGGTGAATTTCGAAAAATCGCTTCTTAGTGGGTGTTTACGAAGGGAAGGGAACATGTCGCCCAAATTTCAAGTTTCTAGGTCAAGGGGTTTGGGCTGGGCGTTGATGCCACTTGTTCCTTTATAGACGAGGGGTGAATCACATAAGGGAGATGTCGTGTACAGAGAGTAGGAAATGTTGGGAGATATTGGGAGATATTGGGAGATTTTTGGAGATATATTGAAAATTGTATCAGGAGATATCGTGGGAGATATTGGGAGATATATGGAAATATTGGGAAATTTTAGGAGATTTCGGGAGATATCGGGAGATATTGGGAGATATTGGGAGATTTTTGGAGATATATTGAAAATTGTATCAGGAGATATCGTGGGAGATATTGGGAGATATTGAGATGAAGGAGATGTGGTGTACACATTTTCGCTTGTGATTCACCCCTCGTTTATAGATATTATGAAAATAGATTAATGGAACAGATGAAAGAAAAGTGGCCATAACAGCCGACATTTCAATCTTCAACAGAATATTTCGTAGATTCTTTTCTTTTTAGCATTCAGGGAATTCGTTAAATTTTAATTGTGGCGTTCGAGACTTAGATCATCCCCTTACGAGGTGTTCTTTTTCAACTTTTTCGGATCATTTTTTGTTCCATCCCCCTCAATTCCGTACATTTGAAACGAGGGCAGTTTAAATTTAATGGCAAAAGTGATGCTTTTAGCCACACGAGGACGAGACAAGCTGATTGGTTTTAGCGTGGGTGGTATATACCGGATAATAGTAGCCGCCCGTGGAGAGCGGAGAGCGGAGAAAAGAAGATTGTGCGGTTGAATCGAGTATAGTGAAGTAATTTTGTCTCGAAACGAAAGACATTGGGGTGGTTATATAACGGGGGTTGAATCTTCGAGGAAGGGGGGGGGGGGGGGGGGGCGAGGAGAAAAAACTAAGAAAAAAATAAATTGCCCACGGTGTACATGTGTACAACCCCCGTGGGAAAATGGAACATCGTTCCCTGCGTTGATTCGAAAGAAAGACAGAAAGAAAGAGTATAGAAAAAAAAGCGCAGAAAATTAATCTCGGAACAATTCCACGCTACTTTACTTCGACATATTACTTGGAAAAGAAGGAAAACGCAAGCGATTTGTCATGTCTGTCGATCTTTTTATTCTTAGTACAAAAGTCTTAGGGACACAGTTGGAAGTTTCGAACAATCTTAACATCTTATTTAATGGTACAACATTATAATGAAATTATTACACTTTTTGTTGTGGATTTAATTAACTGTGTCATTTTTTTTTGTTAATAATAATTGAATAAGTAACTTTTCGTATTACCTGTTGCTCGAGTTTATGTTGGTATATTATATACCCACTGGAGACTCGTTTACGGATATAGTATAGGTATAAGTCTCAAGTTTAAACTTGGGACTCCGAAACTCTCGAGTTATTAAACTTATAGCTGCGAAAATAATTTGATTCCCTTCATGGATTATAAGATGGAAGATAAATTATAACGATAAGATCATGATTGCGGAATTTCACCCATTGTTAAATTTGTATGAAAATTTCGAAAACCCATAGGACCGCAAGATTCACAATTAATTTACACACGCGCCAATGAATTTGAATACCGGAAGATTAACGATTGATAGCAATTGTGCTTCAGCTTTTGTTGTACGACCCACTAGAGCGTTACATTCAATTTTGAACTCGCTGATTACAGACAAGCGGTTTTAGGGTTACCTCGAACTTTCGTTAATCACTCTGCTTTCACGCTGGATGAAAATGATCCATGTTATTATCCAATTTGAATTTTCGCACGAAAATCGATTAATGAATTGAGAAATATAATTTTATTTAAAAACGTTTCAATAGCTCGTGAAATATTGAGAAATAACTGAAATAATGATAAATGAATGAAACAATAAGAAATTCCTGAGAAAATAAATGAGATAATGAAAAATAACCAAACAGATAAATTAAAGAATGAGAAAAAAAATCCATTTGAAATGGAAAAAAAATCGTTTGCAATAAATGAATAAAAATTTGCAGTAAAGAAATATAATTTGAAATAAACACAAAAATTGAAATAATTTGAATTATTTTACTAAAAAAAAAAAAAAAAAAAGAATAACGTAACTGGGTTTTTTTTTCCGAGAACTCCTTTTTTGTATATTTAATCTTGATACTCATTAGTCTATAATCCGTTACATCCCTTCGCTGTAAAATTGGTAGGAAGATAGCTTGATGGCTATGTATGCATGAAGTTCCGGCGAATATGCAGAGTGCCGGGAACGAGGGAGTAACCGCAAACCAATTGCTATCCGGTAATACGTTCACCTATAACGGGCAGGTAGTACCTCCTTGAATTATTAAAATTCATACTCGAGTACTCTCGAGTTTTCGTTGAGAATGAAACAGTCTGAGGCTGCAGCATCCCAATGGTCGCTCAACGAGCTAGTACAGAGTTTACTTTAGTAGTCTAGTAGTAGTCAAGTACTCCGCTAATTGTGAGTTAATTTTCGTATATTATATTCAAAGTCTAAGGTCCCGCCGAGAAGTAAAGGAGTCTCGAGTCTGAAGGATTGCGTGGATTGTGACCCGAAACGCAGCTTTCAACCCTCAATTTTTGTGCCAGTGATACAATAAAGCCGGTGGTATATAGACCGTGGAATTTTTAGTCGAGGAATAAAATAAATTCCATTCCCTCTCTCTGGATTCTTGAAATTTTCGAATACCTGCCCGAGGCTTTAAGTGTAATTTCCAAAGAGCTGACGCTGACAATGAGACTGAGGCTGAGGGCTCGGGGTTGAACTGAGAATAAAAGATACGCGTATCGTATACCAAAATTGATCTGGGGAGAGAAACCTCACTCTTTTTCCTTAGATTATATGAATACAAGGTTTTCCCAAGAGACGTGTATTCTTCAAAATCTGATTTAGACGCTCGGAGTCTGCCTTGCGCTTCGCTTTCTGTCTTACATAAATATCCATTCGTGTGTATACTCACAATCAGATTCTCTTCGAGAGACAAATCTATTCTACTCGTCACCTGCACAGAGTAAAGTCTGAAATTCTGAAAATTTGACATTTTTGATGAAGAAAAATTTTCTTGCCACCGCCGGGAATCGAACCCGGGCCTCCCGCTTGCTGTCTGACGACTCACGCCGCGAGACCACCGTGCTCACCTCATATTCAAAATCGTCATAGGCTATATTAGTGATCACGATATTTGAGTATAAAATAATTTTCTCTACATCCTACTTTTTTCAAATTATATTTTTATTTTTACACTGACAAGGGAATGAAATGGTCAAATATGAGGTATATAATTCGTTCTGGGAATCGGGGAATAACAAGACCGTAGGCTCTAAATTTATGATCGTTTTATGTACCGAGTATATTGAATCGTATCACGAGACCTACGAGATTTTATTGACGGAATAAATATTTCGAATGCTTACATAACGAATGATGACTGTGAATATAATTACCATCGGGGATCATTCTACGGTCCTGGCTCCAATTTATACTTCATTGGATATTTGATCAAGTTCTAAGGAAATGAGGGGGAAGTTGATGAAAATTATCCAAGACTTTGAATTACAGATAATAAGGTAATTAGCACCACCCTTCGTCCCTGAACCTCGTTCCCCGAGGTTCATTAATTAATAACATTTCAAGGGAATCTTTCAACAATACCGAAAAACCGTATTTTGCCTACGGCACGATTATTAGCTCGAATACCAAATTTCATTTTCGTATTTCGTAACACGGTTATTGTTGCCTGGACCCTTTTAATACCCATTCAGACTGTGGTCGTTATACAAAAAAGAAACGAAAAAAGTGTTATTAGTTCGAATGGAGCTGCAGACTAAAACCGTGGCCTATGGAATGTTTTTATTCGTGTACAGATTATTCGTCGATTAATTATACAACGCGTCGCTCTTTTTGTTAGCAGGAATTATTATTATCATTCTCTAATTTTTTTCTTCTCCCATAGACACTGTGCATTTTCTTTTTTATTCAGTTTTTTTTTCTGTCGAGGCTTATGATGGCGCCCCTCGAAATTCCATCCAGACAGACGTACGCTTACAATTTGATTAAATTGTCTCTAATATATTTATTTATACAGTTACTCGTTTTTATTTTGCTCATAGTCTCTTCAAGTGGAGTAAGAGGCTTGATAATGATCCTCGCAACTTAAAGCAGTCAATATTTTATTCGCAAGTACAAAATCTAAAAGTTGTCATTAATTATTCGAGAATTATTTCTGAGAAAGCTATATCGGAGCCAGATTCTCACGTACGTCTGCAGCTGGGTCGAATAATATTCGCTAATTAGATTTCTTGGGTAAGTAGAAATCCCGGCACGAAGCATGTCTGCTAATTAACTTGGAAGATAAAAAAAAGTATCGTTTGTATCAAGATAATCGCGTTTTCGATTCATTCTGGAAACTTTTTTAAACTTTTCGAAACTCTAATTACTGTTAATATTTATTGTACTCTCATTGAATAATTTCAAGAATGAAAAACCTAAAACTTTTTCGATTTGTTTTCATCGTCAAAGTTTAACTTTCAAAATAATAATTCTCTCCAATTATAGAAGGTTCAAGTTAAAACACCGAAAGAAGAAATTAAGTAGTAAAATTTTCACCAAGACAGTATAAAAATAGATATTTATGTGGCATGCGCAGAAAGTAACTGTTTACTTGCTGAACAGTTACTTTCTGCGTGCGCCCCATACAATATTTTTTACGGAAAAGGTATTAATAGTCACTTTGACGCCAGTTGAGTTCCGCACGAACTGTGTATAGGAGCTGCTGTAAAAGGTAGTATAGAGGGGGTAACCTGCGGTATAAAGACTTTATCCCGCAACTTTGAAATGCGCACTTCGAACTGCGCATCAAAGTTGCGGAATAAAGACTTCATACCGCAACTTTGAACTTAGCGGTATAAATTGCCACTTGCCGGAACGAAAACAGGCATCAAAAAGTGACTTTTTAATGTCTGTGCCGTAAAAAAGAACTTTCTTGAAATTGCAGGTTCGCAAACTTTACGGAGAACAAAACAATGCTGGAAGACCATCTCCGAGTCTGTTCAGATTATATCTCTTGCAGTTTCTCAGAAGCTAATTATCAAGCTACGGGACTCAGCTGTAGATAAGAACTCCGACGAATCTTAAATAAGCTCAGCTCTACGCGACCTTAACCCCCGGCCAGATTTCAAGTCAATCGATAAATTACGAATCTTTAATGAAATTATCTGGGTAATAATACCGACTCCAACGGATTCATTGGATTGACTTTCGCGAGATCCGTATAATTTTGAACCCCGCATAATCCCCACAAAGTTGGATTCACAGCGGAATCCCCCTGAGTCGGTTATTCAGCTCGACTGAACTGAGTCAGCGGTAATTGTTACTTATAGCCCTGCAAAATATAACTTTATGCAATGGAACCTGTGTCTGCAATGGACGACTGCAGTACCAGGATACACGAAACAATTTATGCATAGATTCGCAAAGTTCTCCACGTGTAGCGTATTCCACTTTGGTAAATTCGATCATATCCTACTTTGAATACGAATGACCGTATGAATTACGTATCCTCTTTTTTTTTTATTTCCAGAAAATGCGAGTCGGTGGTGCTGGCCGAACGGAACATGGGACAAATATTCAAATTACACTGCTTGTAAAAACTTGGATATAGGAAATCCTCCGGGATCCCCCGGTACCGAGATCGCAACGATGATATACTTCGTCGGATACTCGCTGTCTCTCTTCACTCTCATCGTGGCTGTCGCTATATTTTTATACTACAAGTAAGCATACGATGTCTTGTCTTGACTCTCAAAGACGACTGTAAGAGACCGAAAGACGTCTTTGAGAGTAAAGACAAGATTTATTAGGACATTTGTGACGTCCATACGACGACTTTTAGACAACTCTGAGTTCTGTGCTATCTGGATGATACACAGTGGGTTCTCGTTATAAGAGACTGATCGGGGAAATAGGGGAATAGGATTCCAAGAAATCCGTCGCCGCAGCGTTCCCCCACCACCTGCCTCGAAAGCACGGGTCGCATGGTAGCTTATAACGAGGAGTCCGAGCCACAGTTGGAATACAATACGTACGCAGGTAGAGTGGGGGAAGCTATAAAAACGGAACGAAGGGGAAAACTCTTATAACGAGAACCCACTGTAATTTTGCGATAATTAGTCAAATAGTCACGGACAGAATTAGCTTTCCTTCTATTATTCACGCTCAACGATGTGTGGGACAGTAACTTTATACCTACTCTATTGTAATAGAATTGAAACCCGCGTACTTTCGCCCGATGTCGTCTACAGCCGTGCATGGATAGGCTGCGGGCCCGCACATTATCCCTAAATCGTATGACTGAACCCTTTGTGTAAATTTAACTGTGATATGTATAACTCAATCGTGTATCGCGCATACACAGCGAAAATGGGACATTCGATGAAATTGTAACGATCAACTGTGACACGAGGAACGCGTTGATGTGTCAATTCACCTACCCTCCAGTCCGCAATATTTTTTCTACCACATTATATTTTTTCACATGCATTGAAAACTTGTGTTCTTTGCCCTCCTTAGTAACAGTGAAAGTGCTGCCCCTATCGGAGGGCACCGTTCTCATGGTTATAACCTGACTTCCTCCCGCTTTTAATGCATGATATGTGGTAGAAAATAACATATGTGCGATGGAAGGAAGGAAGGAAGGCTTTTTGTCTGCTTCCTTCCCTTGATACATAATGTATTTATTATTTGCTTCGTGATTTTTTCTGTTGTTGTGCTCGCTCTAAAACGTCTTTTTGAATTTTTTCAGATTTTTCGGACCAACCTTTTCCGAGTTATGATTTTTTTTTGTCACCGAAAAAAAGAAGCATTTTTTTATATCTGAAAAAATTCACGAAAATTGTGTGAATAACCGAGGTATAAGGGAAAGTGAACATTTTTCGAGATTGATTTACAAAGTAGGTGTATTGATACAGAAAAAGCAACTGAAAGGCTTTTGGGGGATGATAGGTGGTATCGTGCGCGCAAGCTCTCGCGAACTACGCGAGCTAATATAATTGTATTATATTTCGGCTTTTCACGGCCGGCAAAACTTCCTGAATTATATTACACCCTCGATTATACCGGATTAGAATACACCTCGATCAATCAATTGTACAAAGTTACAGCTGACGTTATATCGATAAAACCATTATGACACATTGCGTTATGCTGCAGGCTGTCTAGAACTTTAGGGCATAATTATTATTTTGGCAACAAAAACTCCTGAAGGTTCGTTGGGCTGAGATAATAGATTCTTATATTAAATGGATTTTAGTCTGCATGTCTGCATGGGTTCCAACATTTAGCAACACGACGTCTGGTGGTGGGAACACGAACTCATGTAGTGCATGGTTAGCTTCTCGACATCATATGGTATTCAGTGTAATTTCGAGACATATTTAATCAGTGCACAAACAAAAGCTGATCGAACCATGTCTCATTGTCAATGTGAGATTAATTTCTTTTCCACAGCCTATGCGTACCAAAATGATGATTTAAAATTCACATGTAATATGTACATACTGCACAGGGCGAACTATTCTATAGTATACAGACTTTCGCTAAGCCACGCCCCTGGGTTAGATGAATAAAACTAAAAAGATACATCTATTGCTTATACAGGGTGAATTC
>JAFFZH010012289.1:15959-25993 GCA_018420115.1 Euura saliciscinereae
AGCATGAGCGATCGAACATGACAGTAGATCAATTTCAAGCTACGTATATACGTAGATCTCATTAGATCTAAAGCATTTAGATCTACATAGATCTAAAGCATTTAGATCTACATCGATCTAACCGATTTTTTCCCCGGAAGACCTGCCTAATCATCAGCAGCAGACCTGTGGATACGGATTCCGGTTAATCGATTCAGCCGAGACACATAAAATTAATATAAAAATCCAGAAGCGGTAACTATACGATATTGTCGAGTCTCAATGAGCTTTTTGTTCCAGCTGTCGAATGCGGAACAACAATAATTTGGAAACCTGACGAAACAATTAATCAGTTTTCTATCGATAAACGTCTTCAACTTTAGTCGTTAACGAACGACTCAACGTTTCATTGTGAAACCGGATGTGCTGCCTGTGGCTGATTTCTTCGGCGGACCTGTCGCGGACATGGATCCTGCGAACCAGGACGAAACCGGAACGAGAACCGGATTAGAATACGTTTATATATAAATTTCATTAATCGTTTCACTGAGGTAGAGGCGAGTTCAACTTCCATTTTAGCGACCTGCACCTCTTGTCAGGACAGCCAGAGGATTTGGGTTTTGTGATAACATTGAACGTTCTTGCCGCTATGTCATTTTTTATAGCTGCAAAGTGTGTGTCTTCGAACTATAGTACATGGAACTGAATTCATGCCCGCTGTGAAGGACACACGTGTGTTCACGTGCAAATAGTGTTGAACATAAAATGGTTTTATGTTAGGTAGGTACACGAAATCCATAAGTTAGATCAAATAATGATAATTGAACAGGTGAGGTTGGTACTATGCACGAGTTCATCGTGACAATCAAGGGGTGAAATATCATATCTCCTGATTTTTATTTCTACGTTTCCGTTCATGAGTTAAGTTTGGTTAAAGACAAAATGAATCTACTTGTATGAGCAATCGCATAATTAAGAATGTCGATCGGGTTAAAAACTATTCTGTATAATCGATATTGCATGTACCCAGACAGCACAGAACTCAAAGTTGTCTAAAAGGCGCCGTATGGACGTTAAATGACCCACTTTATGACGTCTCAATGTTGTCTTAGCTCTTCAAGACGTCTTTTGGTCTCTTATAGACGTCTTTAAGAGCTAAGACAACATTCAGACTTCATAAAGTGGGTCATTCGACGTCCATACGGCGACTTTTGGACAACTTTGAGTTCTGTGCTGTCTGGGTACCGATGCCAAGTTTTTTTTACAAGTTTGTACATTCAAAACTAACAAAAAAATAGTATATTTCGATACAAGAGGCCAAACGAGCGTTTTGCGCACCGCGAGTCCGAAGGCCGAAGTCGAGGCGGCGCCGAGGCTTCGTGCGGCCTTCAGACGAGCAGTGCGCAAGAAGCGAGTTTGGCCTCTTGTATCGAACACTGTTTTTCTTTATGAATGTAATGCAAGATCCGAGATCTTGCCCACCGTTTACGGACGTCCGGAATGGCTGATTGCAGCACTGTGCACGGGGGCGATGCGGCAATCGGCCATTTTGGGCGTTTGTAAGCGGTGGGCAAACGAGGATTTTGCATGCATGTGTAAAGAAAACACAATATATGATTCGTACAAGCTGAAAATGTGATGCGATGCACCCATAAAGGCCTCCGCAGAATCCTCTGCTGGAATTGGTACTGGCGATGAAGTACTCGAGTCACAGCAATCTCAATTTTATTTTAATATCAGAATGAGAAGAAGAGTAGATTCACGTGAGGAATTTGTTGTACGGTGAAAAAGTTCTCAAAAATGAATTTCGAAACAATCATTTCCCCCAGAAAGGCACTTTTTTTGTTATTTTTTCATAAATATGAAAGTAATTCACCTGGTTTCAGTGACCAGACCTAAGAACCATCACGTGGAATTGTTGGTAATATATCAAAGAAGATATTCGTGTAACGAAAAGTTGATTCGATAAATATTTCGTCATCAGTTACCTACATTTTGAAATCTGAAAAGTAGGTGAAAATTTGTTTTCGAGTTAATCCAATATTCGTAAAAGGCTGCATATCAATTGAGAACACCAGAAAGAGAGTAGCCCAAGTAAACTCATATTGTTTTGTATTTGGTGTTCGTTTGGTCTGATAACAAGTTCCAAGTTTCTCATCACCCTCGACGTTTTGTGACGTGTATCACTTTCATTCTGAACTGCGCAAATGAATAATTTTTACAGATTATCACTGTTGGGCTGATTAGAACACTTTAGAAATCAGATTCGGCTTAGATCTTTGCAGATATTTACAGGTGAATTCATTTCGTAAAGAAATCCGCGATATAAAGTTTTTTGAAATTCGCATTATTTTGGGCCCTCTTCGTCTATAAAATCCACGATCACTCCACACGAAATATAACAGCGATAATTGTTGATTAAACTCTAGCTATGGATATAGATAGAGTAGTATCAAATGATGTGTACATCGTTTCGCAAAGTACACAGGCACTTTTCTTCGGACTCTTGTCATTGAAGTCGTCTTCGTAGATTCAATAGTCGATTAAATGTGAACATTTTTCACTTGGATTCAGAAATGAATCGCGATGTGAGAACGATTCACGGTGTCTTTGATTCTACGGATTATATGATCGATCGCATGATATCTCCAGGTTCGGCTCTTCGAGAATTCATTTCAAACAGTGTCCTCAAAGAATGTAACGAAATGGATCGTGCAGCTGACAATAATGAGTGTGAGTCTCCAAGAAAATCAAACTAACGTGAATTTCAAGCACCAAATTATTGACGATTCACTGTCGCGCTATCCAAGCAGTTAAGATTAATCGAATAATGTACTTCTTCGAGAACTGTGTTGGATTGCAAGGTGATCCAGTTCAGTGTCTAGCAATGCCCGCTACGACTATACAATCTGCTGGTAAGCTTCTCAACGATTTTTTCACTTACATACCTACTTAATGTCTACATGTATAATTCAGGCTGAGGGTTACGAAAAAGACAAGTTGTGCTTTCGCATTTTGTGTATTTTATATTTTCAAGAAGATATTGTTGACTACTCTAACAACATTTTATTTGTATGAATAGTAGTAACGTGTGCAAGTACGAGTATATCCGGCACAGAAAGTACCGTCTTCGCACCGCAGTTTTGCGCCAGGATTCAGTAGCTTACGCGCGCAGCTTTCTCCATCCTCTATAAATACGAAACACGACGATAATTCATTGTTGAATATGAGTAACATATCCTGAAGTGTTAATTCATGAATATTGGAACATCACGAATCATTCGGCCACGAAGCTTCGTTATCGTCTCACGAATAACTTACTGATTATAATTATACTGCTGGCCGTTGTTACTTGCTCTGTTGCCACAGCTTGCTCGCGACGATTGCCGAATAATTTCTCGCGGAAACCACACTCTGCGACAGCTATGGCCATAGCTAGGGCAGCAATCGCGAAGACAAATTTCATTGTTGATCTGTAAGTTATTGGAAATTGAAAATCAGATACTTAAAACTATCCCAAGTTCGTTTTTATTGGGTAATGAGTATTAGTCGACTCAAATTTTTAATGATATTGTTAAACACGCCAATCTTTTCGGATTCCCGTCCACATTATCAATTGACTTCTGTTCAAAAAAGATAAACGTTATCATTAAAGATGAATCCTATATTATAAACAATCGTTATACACCTGATGAGAATACAAGCTTACTTTTTATGATCTCCGGAGTTGTTTTCAGTTTGAAGTGTGAGACTTTCCTGGCTCTGGTCTGAAGAAGTGCTCCTTTATATAGCTGGTTTTTGTCATAAAAAAAAAATTATGGATCGATACCACGCTCGTACATCCATGAAACTTTATCATGCCTCACGAATTCGTGAAAAGATATTTAAAGCGAGTGTTCGTAAACCGGAAACGAAGTTTATTGCTAGCAGGATGATGGGTCGTAATGCTAATCTGGGGAAAAAGGAATCAGAAACTCGTAATAATCACACCTAAGTAATCTATCATGATAGCTACACCAGGTAAATTTGAGTCAAAATTCAAACATTGAAAAATATGCACTCATCGATGAAACTGTGAATTTTTAGTTTTCAAGTACTAAAAATAATTCCTGAAGAGAAAGTGTTCTGAAAACACGGTTTTCTACTCAAATATTCGCAACTTTTTCAATTTCCGATATTTTTCCGAAAGAATTCAGCACGATACTTATGTTGATATCATTAAAAAAATAAAAAATAGTTCGGTACGATGTCGTTTCGAAATTATATTTATTTTGAAGGTTGAACTCGATGATTCGGGGCTTGGAAGGACAAAAGAAGGTACCTAAGGAGTTCAATCATACATTTTTCCCGTTTTTGTCTGTTATAACTACATGTATTATTCGATTGAAAAATCGATTCGAATCAAATTAACCCAGGGTGATTATTACGGGTTAATCCTGCGAAATTTAGTGATTCACGACTCACATGAACCGTTGCGCTGCTGGTGAACCTATGATGCTACTCTTCAACGTCGAGTAGGGAGACCGGTGTCGGTTGTAACAATTTTTGTTAAATATTTTTTTTCTCGCTCAATATTTTTCATTTACAAATATTTTTTTTTTCGAGCAAGTTCATTGATCTTCACTCTCGCTGATTCTATTTTTTTCAGTTCGAAGACAACTTCTAAATTCGCACTAAGAATCAAAGTTGGGCATTGCTACACAGTGTCAATTGTAACACGGTAGCGATATGACATAAATGTATGGAAAATATTTATTTACTCCCTCAAAACTGGTTTCAAAGGTCTTCAGTAAACTAATACATTGTTATTTAATATTTTTTTCTCACAAAGACAAACACACATTTCCAATCTTAATATAATTGAAGCTATTTATATCTCTGCAATAAAATTTATAACGGGAATTCAACAACGAATGAGACAGTTGAGCTTCTGGGCAGTCATCGCAGATGAAGAATGCACCACCATCGCTGCAACCGATGTATGCCCATTTTTTGCATTCAGTGCATTGATTTTTATGTGTTACAATCGACACCGATCGGCGTGTTGCAATTGACACCTGCGACATTTTTCAGTAAATCAATTAAATATTACCCTACGCGTCATGATCTACAAATCCTGATTGACATCATTTATAGCCTGGTCATCATAGATCAATATAGAATCAACCAATTATTTGAAAAAAATCATTGTTAGATACCAGACCAAATCATAGTGGGAGTGATAAAGTTACTCACTGAGTGAAAAACCATAAAAGTCGACACAGATACTGGAAAGAGCGCATGAAATTTGGCAAAATGTTGGTTAACAAAAGCGAAACGGACGTTGCTATAGATATGTCCAAGCAGTTCGGACATTTTTCGCAAAATGGCGCCGTTATTTGCGTTGTAACAATTGACACCGTGTTACAACCGACACCGGTCTCCCTACCGCAATTGGAATCCGGATTCCGTTATTATACGCTCAAGTTTATCAAAAATTATTCCACGCGAATGTAGATAATACATTATTGCACATATGTCACGATCCCACCTTAGTGTTATCATTTTCAAAATTTATTTTTATATTCATCATTGTTTGTTGGAACAGTCCTCATGACAACCTGAGAATATTGCATTTTTGTAGTCTTTTTACACCCACTTAACTGGCTGAGAGTCACGTAAATTCTGATAACTAGGCTAGACTAGTATTACTACCGGTCAGCAAGGAGAACACAAGGTTTTGCTGATGTTATTATTGTCCAATCAGTTTACGGTAACTCCCTTTCTCCTATAAGGCAGAAGGGTAAATTCACGTGAGGAATTTGTTGTACGGTGAAAAAGTTCTCAAAAATTTATTTAATTTATCTCTTTATTTATTATTTATTCACGGGAATATTCCCTTTACATATGAAACTTATAATAAGATGCACCTAAATAGTACGAATCGAAGTCTTAATACATGGTAGCAAGGATAACGATTAAGAATACATGGATAAAGAATATAAATTTGGTAAAGACGTACAAGGTCAACATAGGGTTTCTGATTTTACGGTATAGATATGTACATATAATCCAATAAGCGCCGAAAGTGCAATTTGAGACTACAAGAATTCCACAAGCTTCACTTTACAAACGGACTTGAAAGTTGAGATCGGCACCGAAAATAGATCAATCATTGGATCGTTGTTACATAAGATACTAAGTCTGGAGGTGACAGATCGGCGCTGGAGCTCGTTTGAGGTCACTGCCCTTACGAAAAGTAGTATTGGATGTCCGAATTTATTATTGAGAACTGTTGAAAACTATTCAAATTATTGTTGGGAACTATTGAAAACTATTCAATTTCAATGATGCTCAATGATAAATTCGGACATCCAACAGTATTTTTCTACTAGGGTGGGCCTCAGAAAAGTTAGTCGTTTGCTCGGAGATTTCTGCCGGGCACCATTTTGATAATATATACACAGCCCACTGCACGACGGTTCTAGTTTTTTGCACACGAGTCGGCTCATAACCTCACGATGGTGGGGATACCGTCGAAATATTTAATGGCGATATTTGTTTCCCCATCGGCCTTCCTCTTGTTTAGCACATCGAGTAACGCACTGTAATGGCCCCTTTGTTTTTTAGTCTTGTCACTGGATACTCTGATGTTTCCACTGCGAATAGTTTTGGAGTTTTTTAAAACCCAGATAACGTCGTCGATTGAGGTAAACGTAACTTTCAGCGGCCTAGTCTTCTCACCGTCCGCGTCCCTCCTGCCTAACCGGGTAATTCGGATCTCGTTTAGATTCGTAGGAGAACCAGCGAGCAGGTATGCCACTGCCTTACAATCATCGTCGACAGTCTGCCCTTCCTTAACGTTGAAAAATATAGCATTTTTTTCTCTCGTCCTCCTGTCTTGCAGTTCCCGAGAGATGCTCGCCTCCAGAGAGAGAGTGTCCACGTACTCCCTCTTCTCCAGAGATTCAATCCTCTCACACGCATCATCGACCTTGTCCTCAACTGTATTTGTACGGCTCACTGCGTCGCCGATTTGTTTTGTCAGATCATTTGACAGTACATCGATTTTGGCGTCGATTTTATCAATAATTTTGGTGTGTAATTTGTCAATATGCTTGTCGAGTTTCTCTCAAAATTTATCAAAGTCGAAAGGAGGGTCATCCGGATCAAGTAGGGATGATTGAGAGCCCCGTCTGCAAGCTGTGGTATTCGATTGAGATGAGGACGGGCGAGAGCTTACAGGCTGGGAGTCGAAGCGCTGGCCGCAACACTTTTTGAAGGCACCGTTGAAGCATTTGGCATGAAGCCTCGCGGCACAAGCCTGGTAATAGTACGTGTCGCAATGCGAGCATTTAACCGCTTTGTCAAGGTTCGCGATGTAGCCTTTGTCAGGGCAATACCCGCACTTTGTCTTGAAAGGTTTGTCGTCACCCATGATATCGGAGCAGCACGAGGGTTAGGAGAAATAGTTAGGTTTTTTCACTTACATACCTACTTAATGTCTACACATGTATAATTCATGCTGAGGGTTACGAAAAAGACAAGTTGTGCTTTCGCATTTTGTGTATTTTATATTTTCAAGAAGATATTGTTGACTACTTTAACAACATTATATATTTATATATCTGCGGCATCAACGCAAACATACGTTCTAGAAGTAAGAAGGTCATATCTACGAGTTATTCGTCGGTACACGCTTCGTGATCGAAGAAATTCCTTACAGCGAGTGCCTTCTTCGCATTTCGTTGTTGGTGGAATTCTCTCCGTGTTTACCTGACGATAATACGCTCGGCAGTCGTCTCCTTTCTCTGTAAATCCGAAAACACGACGATAATTCATTGTTGAATATGAGTAACATATGTTGAAGTGTTACTTCATGAATATTGGAACATCACGAATCATTCGGTCACGAAGCTTCGTTATCGTCTCACGAAGTACTTACTGAGTATTTTTACTTTCTCGGGACCCGCGCCGAATAATTTCTCGCGAAGACTACACTCTGCGACAGCTATGGCCATAGCTAGGGCAGCAATCGCGAAGACGAATTTCATTGTTGATCTGTAAGTTATTGGAAATCGAAGATCAGATACTTGAAACTATCCCAAGTTCGTTTTTATTGGGTGATGCGTATTAGTCTCGGTATTAGTCGACTCAAATTTTGAATGATACTGTTAAACACGCCAATCTTTTCGGATTCCTGTCCATATTATCAATTGACTTCTGTTCAAAAACGATAAACGTTATCATTAAAGATGAATCGTTATACACCTGATGAGAATATAAGCTTACTTTTTATGATCTCCGGAGTTGTTTTCAGTTTGAAGTGTGAGACTTTCCTGGCTCTGGTCTGAAGAAGTTCTCGTTTATATAGCTGGTTTTTGTCATGAAAACAAAATTATGGATCGATACCACGCTCCTACATCCATGAAACTGATCGTGCCTCACGAATTCGTGAGAAGATATTTAAAGCGCGTGTTCGCAAACCTGAAACGAAGTTTATTGCTAGCAGGATGATGGGTCGTAATGCTAATCTGGGAGAAAAGGAATCATTAACTCGTAATAATCACACCTAAGTAATCTATCATCATAGCTACACCAGGTGAATTTGAGTAAAAATTCAAACATTGAAAAATATGCACTCATCGATGAAACTGTGAATTTTGGGTTTTCAAGTACACGAAAAAATTCCTGAAGAAAAAGTGTTCGAGAAATACGGTTTTCTACTCAAATATTCATAACTTTTTCAATTCCCGATATTTTCCCGCAAAAATTCAGCACGGTGCTTTTGAGTTATATTACTATCATAAGAAAAATAGTTTGGTACGGTGTCTTTTAGAAAATACATTCATTTTGAAGGTTGAACTTGATGATTCAGGCCTTGGAAGGATGAAAGAAGGAAAGGAATTCAATCATACATTTTTCCATATTAATGAAATTAATGAAATTGATTGAACATAGAGTTGTTGACAGACAGATTGAGTGGGTGTGTGAAGTTCAGAGACCAGCAGAGATAGTTGGATATCAATATAACTCTGAAGTGAATAACACCTTCATAACCCGGGCAAAAATGGTTTGGATCTAATTCGCATCGCCAGAGATCTAATTCTGGAAAATCGTAGATCTACCTAGATTTATCTAAATCTCCGAGGATTTTCGTAGATCTACGTAGATTCGAATGGATCTGATGTCATATTCGAATGCTCATGCTTGTTAGATCTATGTATATCCACCCAGATATCGTTAGATCTACTCTAGATCTAGGTAGATCTGAGATGAGTAGATGGAATAATCGCAGCAAAATGTTGTTGCTCATTGAAGCCAAGTAGATCTGCTCGGATCTGAGTAGTTCTGGTACCGTATTTGGAAATATTTCGTCTCTCTGGACTGATTGGACGATAAGTATGCCAGGAACGCACGTATTTTCAGAAAGCGTCTTAGCTCACCTAGTACGGTACAGGTTTGGTAACCCGAAGTTCGATGGTTCGATTCCGATTTGTTCGATTTTCACAATTTAAAAAAAAAAAAATTTTTTTCCTTACTCGAATTCACGATTTCTTATTTTATGATGATAGTGAGTATTTTTTAATTATAGTTATGCGATTAATCAATGTTTTTTCAATTCATTTCCGGAATCCACATTGACATGAAAATTAGATCTACGTAGATCTAAAGCATTTAGATCTACATAGATCTACCCGATTTTTTCCCGGGTAGATCGTGCTGCAGGTGTACAAAGTGAGGATATCCGACAATCTTAATGTTTGTGACACGAGCCGGAGGTGAGTAATCACACGAGGTAGATATTTCCTTTCTGCACGTCCGACGTACGCCATTTTCTCTATCTTATGTGTATAAAAGTTTGACTTGAAAACCAATCGAATGATATAATTGCGGCTGAGAGAGAATGGCCGACTCATAAACCTCAAGTCGGATCATACATTAGACTATAGTTTGATTGACTGAGCGACAGTTGGAAATGTAGAGTCACTCAAACTGCGCGTGCGCGATTTCTTACCCTACAGCGAAAAGTAGAGCTTCCACGATGTGCGCAGGCGCTAACTTCAGTTATGCTA
>JAFFZH010012291.1:0-21869 GCA_018420115.1 Euura saliciscinereae
CAACTGAACATACACCTGTAATTTGGTTGGCAATGCCATGTTGTAACGTTGTAACTCGCCGCCGAAAAAATTGCCGAGCGATGACGCTTGGCATTGCCAACCAAATTACAGGTGTATGTTCAGTTGCCTATCGCGGGCGCTTCAGATTCATTTCCCCGGGGTACATACATATAAATAAAGCAGTGTGAAAAAAATTGCGTTTGACGTATTCACGGAAGTGATACTTTTCTGTGTCACGTGGATAAACGGGTCGCCTAAAACTCGGAGCATGCAATTTAATTGCTGGTCTAGGTGGTCAAGGTGCCATTGGATCATTGACCGCAAAAACAATTAAAAATTTCTGACATTATTTATAGTAGAGCTCTGGTACAAAACGAGTTTATTTAATTCGTCGTAACGCGTGGCTATAACATTTCATCGGGCACTACTATGCGCGTTGTGAAAGTAGATACTATAGTACACTCGACAAAATGGGCCATGGAACACTTTTCATCTGGCATCATACTCTGTATCTGTGTACAATACTCGGTCACACGTAATTACACATCTCGCACGAGCACCTGTTGTTTATCATCTGAGATACTTATATTTCAGGTTTCAAGTCTCATGGTGAGTTTCAGGAGTTGTTCATTGTTCATTGGGCCATCGAATTTGTTCTATTACAGGATCAAATATGATGTACGGTGCAGCATGTTGCTTCGATGGATCAAATGTAGAATGAAGTTCCGGTAACTCAACAGAAACTCGTCAGAGCAATACAATGGGGACAAGGTCTCAGTGACTCGACGTAACTCTACTGTAAGCTCAATCAATGAATCAATTGATCGATTGTGAATCTCAAATAATCGGTAGATCGATACACTGACAAATTCGTGTTGATAATGGGTCTAACCTAACCTCGACTTGTTACTGTCTGGAATGTTTTTTACAACCTCTAAAATCAATAATCCTTCTACAAATGACGAACTCTAAATTAATCGTTATTAACCTGGAAGAAATAGTCACGTTATCTGAGCTGATTGTGAGCTATGAACATCTGTAGATGATTCGGTCAAGAAAAGTACAAGGGGAAATCGAGAGTTAGGAATGCAACATCGTAGAGAACCCAAAAACATCGAGGCAATAAACGGAATCTCGAAGAAATCTTATGATCGTGAATATTCCTGTACCGAGAACTCTGATTCTTCAGATGAATATGAGGAAGACACTCACATAAATTACCAATTCCGTCGTTGGGCTAACCATATATGGAGCGTATCCAACAACGTAACGAGCAGACTGCGAGATCTAATTCGTAACAACACGAGCTCTAGTGGTGCAACGAGTGACCATAATAGCGAGACAAGTTTCCTGAATGAAAGCGATTCCACTAGCTGGACTTCGTCCAATACTGCCATTGAATCGTGGGACCAAATCAACGATGGAGGTTCCGATCAACGACGGTATCGTCAACAGTCAAAGAACCACTTTCAAACTCCAAAAGAAAACTACAGCAGATGCAGCCAGAAATATTATCCCGTAAAGGAGGCTCGTCGGATACGTCATGTCCCAGACAATAGAGGAAAGAAGAGTCCTACTTTTATCATGGGCCACAAGATAGCGACGTATCCTCCCGTCCTGATACTACCCAGGGGTCATCATGGAGTCAATCAGCAATCTACGAGAACAGGGGTTTATCAATCACGCCATCAAATGTTGCGATGCCATAATGCGCATGGTGACCAGTACGCGGATGGATGGTACCAGCAGTATCACCGTATGGGTAAGCAGTGGGGCTACGAAGGATCTCGACATACGGGATATAATTACTTTGCTCCATCAGAGAGGCATGAAATCCCTGAGAAGCTTAGCGCTTTGACAGACGATCCGAAGGTCAAACGTATTGGAAGAAAGTCGACAAAAAGCCAACCTGATGAACGCGATATCAAGTCAGTGAAACATTACAGCACCCATGTCAGAGACTTCCGTTCTGAAAATTATTCCAATGGACAAGAGTCAGAATCAGTATCGCTCAATTGTGCTACTAGAAGATCGAAAGAAGAAAGCTTGACACAGACTTGTAGACAGAAGGATCATGTAGGCATCGACGTACCTCGGGTCTCTAGTCATTGTTTGAAGACTAAAGTTCGTAGCAGTCCAAAAAAGGTCGCCTGGGACTTACAACTCTCTGATAACGTGTCGCGAGAACCAAGCTCTACGAATCGACCGACTGCTGATCACCCAACACAATCCTATAAGGCTCTAATCACTGGAGAGAAAAGAGACTTCGCGGAGAATGTGGAGATACCTGTGAAAGATAACGAGAAACAACAGGGCGACGGGGTCGTGGTCCTTCGCGATCAAGACCCTAATGCTGTTGAGGCTTTGGAAATTTCTTCTGACACTCAGCTGGAGCCGAGCTGCAGTCCCGATGTTTCAGAGAAGAAAAGTAACGAAAAGCGAAACGACAATCTGGAGGGTGTTAACAGTGCCAAATGGTCTTCGAAAAATGGCGTTGACTCACTTCTACAAAGTTTACGAGAACGTATGAGGACACTGTCGAACGTTCATCCATTCGCTGTCACCACAAAATCCGGTTCCATGGAGTGTAATATAAAGGAAACCGCTAGCTTGGCGAAAAAGGAGTGCATCGTGGCATCTTGTCTGGCGAGTACTTGCCTTCCTCAATGTTTAGAAAATCCATACAACATTAGGGCGACAAACGAAGAGGGACGTCCATCATTTTCTGAACGGATCCAAGACATTTGGCAGAACGGATCGGAAGCTTGGAAGAGTGTTCCTGACCACAAGACGTCGACTTCAAGTTATGATCTCTACTCAGGTAAGCATGTGTCTTCAAAACTGTCACTTTTCGGATTGAATGGACAGCCTGTGCTTCGGGAATATTTGGGCGAGCATGATAGCGCTGTTACTTTGGCTCGGATTTTGGAGAAACTAATCGACTCGAAAACAAAAAGTGATTCGTCTTCTCAGAGAGTTATTTCTGAGGCACCGAAACCACCGCCAAGATCAAGCCGAAAACAGTCGAATACGAGCCCTCGGGTGAACGTGGGTGTTCAGAAGTCGGTGCGAACATCCACTACAGCGTGTCAAGAACCAGCCTTATGCTCCAGACATTGTTCCATTGAAAGACGAAGATCCCGAAGAAGGTTTAGGAGAGGTTTTGAATCCCATGCTTCGGAGCTCCACGTCGAGACATCGAGGCCGCCTCAAGTCTTCTCTGGCCAAAATATCATTCCCATTCCATCTATTCAGTTTCCTGCTCCGGTTAGGCACCCGATTCCAAATCTTGCTGGATTCTCTCCACCCTCTCAAGAGACAAGACCTTCCTTGAATTGCCACGATGATCCCGCTGCTAGACACGCAGATTTCATAATCATTGATAATCCTCTGATCGAAGAAAGTCGTCACGCCCCAAACGGCGGCCCGTCTTCCTCCACTAAAGTATCATCTCTCGGCATAAAAGATGGACCCCAAACTTCGGACGCAGTGGAATTGCATCGTCGTCTCATCAACAAGGAGGGACAATTTTTTTCTGTAGTCTACGAAAAAATCGAACAAAAAAGACACTATGCGAAGAGTTTTGTAACGGATACTGACGCAAGTCAGCACCATGCACCCGTTTGGCCCAAAGAACCGAAAGTTCTCGATGACAAACGAGATCCTGCACCCGAAGGTGTCTCGGCAAAGCCTAGATCCTGGTGGACGAAAACGCTCACGTTCAAAAAAAGCGATGCTTTGAAAAATAAGATGTCCTCTCTTTTTAAATATGTGACTAAAAAACACACTGGGGTTGACTGTCAGACTCAAAAATATTATTTTGACGAAGCGGTCGCAGAGATTGTCATCCCCACGCCGCCAATCAGAGTGAAACGCAAATCTACTATCGGTGCTGTCAAGTGTAGCAGATCGATTCAGTGGGACTTGGATACAAGCGTGTCACAGTATACTGAAACGATTGATGTGGTCCACGGGAATGAAAATGAGAAGTTGGACAAGAGCACTTCAGTATCTCCGATTACTCAGAGAGTCACTATGGCCACTGGCACGAATACTGACAAGAAAAAGCCACGTAAGACGAGCTCTAAATTGTTTCCGATTGAGAAGAAGGAGGTTTCCGTCGGACCTGAAATAATCCAGAACTCTAAAGGAACTAGTACTGATTCCTTGAATGAGTTACGTGTAATCTGCGACCAGGATCTAGTAGAGTCAGGAGTTATTAAGGATGCTGAGGAGAAGTTGGCGTCATTCCCTACTGACAATAAGCCAAGTTTCGAAGATATTTCACAGTCTGCTGAGAAGGATATCAAGCCATCAACGGACACTGTTCAAAGAGAAGAGAAATATTTTACCGGAGCGCCTATATTCAAAGTCTCTCGCAGTTTGTCGTCCAAAATACCTTTGGCCACTAAGCCGGGGAGCCCGTTTAATGCGTTGTCGAGAATTAGTCGGAAACGACCTAACACTGCACCAATGCTTGATAATTCGCTAAGTAGTTCGTTGCCATTAAATAAATCCCTCAGGGTATTAGAACCTGGAAGCCCTGTTGGCAAAGAATACGCAAGTCCACACAATGCAAAAAAGATGCATTTCAAACACAACAGGTCTTCACTGCTACGAGCCAATAATAGCGTCTCGAGAAAATCTGCAACAGCTGGACAGTCTAATATGTGGATAAACACGACTTGGAATAAAAACATAGATAGAAAATTATTCTTCAAAGACCTAACGAGCCCAGTACAAATTGTCGAGGAAAAATCTTCCCCCGACTTGTCCTCCATGGAGGCAACTCCATGTAAGCTAAGCATTTCGGAGAAGTTAGAGGACAATGAAAATGATTCATTGTCAGAATTGGCAGGACAAAGGGCAGAAGGAGCAGACCCAAAGAATTTCTCAGATGAAGGAGCCGGTAACTTTGAGCTCTGTAAAGGTGAGGAACGGACGCCAAAAGACGAAACTCCCTCGTTGGATGTGCAACCTTGTTCTTCTCATGCTTCCAAAATGAAAGAAAATTCGACGATGAACATGCAGGCGCAGCAATTATTAGACGACCATAAAAGTATAATGGAAAAATCAATCGATTTTCTCGAAGAAACAGCATCATGTAAAACTTGCCCAAGTCTGTCTGACGGAAAGGATGAAGCAAATTTCGGAAAGGTCACGAAGCTACCAACACAAGTGAGCATTGGAGGAGATAAGACCCGCGAATGGGCTAATTTCGAAGAATCAAGAGGATCTAATGAAATTTCTTACGATAGCGTGAACGTCTCGAAGTCACAGGTTGAGAAGGAACCTCTCCACATTGAAAATTCTCTGTTCCAAGCACAATCGGAAGGTGCTTTCGCTTTTAGAGTGGACAAAATGCGAACCACATTCAATAAGAAAACAATTGACCTCCGACCACAACTCGCTTATTCACCTGCATGCAAAACTGCAAAACATTCACGCAAATGCGATGATGGGCAAGCCAACAAAATCCCCACACTAAAGCAATCGGAACGATTTCGTTTGCTGACCAAGTTGATCCATGCTCAGAGCTTACCCCGCTCAAGCCTTACCCCACAGTATAAGATCGGTAAAAGTACAATGGTATTGTCTAAAGAAATTGACCCGGAAAATAATGAATCACACGTGAGTTTTTTCAAATTATCTGATCCGACTGACCATTCGGAAAATTCCAAGGCCGAAGTATTGGAATCCGAACAGCTTGACTCAGTAGTGATGGAGAAAATGACGAGAGCGCCATCAAGAGTTTTTGAAAACGCCAAAAATACAGAAGAAAAGATAGTGAAGAAAAAGAAGGCCCGATATAAGAAGACTGATGCGATTTTCGGAATGGTACGCAAAGTATTGGACGAGGCTATCGAAAAAGCAGTGACCGTGAATCGACAAACGAATTTCGCGATAGTATCTTCGAGTGAAAATATTCGCCAATGTATTTCCACAAACTCTGAAAAATCATCAGAGTTTTCCAATGATTCCTTGGAGGCGATTCAGGTTCAAAACACATTGAATAACTCTGGCGATAAGTTCGAGGTGACTGTTGACAATAGTAAAAAAGTGATGGCAGCAAAACTATTTGAAATGGACCATTACATAACACAATCCATCATAACCTTTGACTTGACCGAAATTGCGGATAAACCAGAGAAACTCCGGCCATCAATTTTCAATGTTCGTCTTGAGAGAAGCGGGGAAATCGCGAGATCGAAACTCGTAAATAGTAAAAAGGATGAATTCAGACATCAAAAATTGTCAGACACTGACAGTAACTTCAAAGTAATGGACGATGAAAATAATTGTAAGAGTAGCCAAGGCGGTCGAAATGTCAAGATCGATAGTAAAGTACTGGTGGAAAAGGTCAAGTCCAGTATAGAGAATGGCGTTCCTTTAAAAACCATCACAATCACGGACCCAGCCATCCTTATTACACATAGTAATCTGATACCAAACGACAAAATCCCATCGGCAGACAGAAATTTGAAGGATGCGAGGTCAAAGGCCAAAGAGACACTATCAAAAAAGCTCTGTAACTCCCGTCGAGATATTCTTTCAGATACTCAAAGCGTGGGAGAATGTTCTCAGACGACATGGGCAAGTCATGAGAATCGTGAGATTGGCATCAAGGACAGAAATGTTCAAGAAATTCCGACCAAGTCGGATAGTGTTGAGCTTCACGCATTGGAGGACCATAATAATTTGGCTTCAAGTATGCTGAGCTTGAAGTTGACTCAGAAACCGACTAGATTTCGAGGCACTTTGATTCCAAGGTATAAAAAGTGTCCTCCTACTTCTCAGTGAAAGTGGTTGCTCCGAGGAAAGGGCAGATCAAAATCCAATCCACCAAATATGACGAAGTTACCGTTCGGGAAAAACATAATGAGGATATAGGAGAAAGTATTTCCCGCGTACGCTGTAAAAAACATTTGTGGAAAGATTCAGATAAGAGGTGAGCTCAACAGTTTCGCCTACTTCGCATTTATCACTTGTTCAAGACCTGTGACAAGTATAATTATTACACGGTTTCATCACTTAATGGACGACCATTATTTGTCGAATTATAAAAGAAACAAATAATGTACACTCTTGAATTCATAGTTCAGTATATTTAGTACATACACAATGTTTGCACAGAATAAAATATGCTCAATTTATTTCTGACTATATAGACTTCTGTGTCATATGCTGGTTAATCTCATAACCAAAGTTGTCAATTTTTTTTTAATTACCGAACTAGACAAAATCTGCTCTACTAGAAATGTGACCATCGCAGACACTTACAACAAGTCGATAACATTTACAAGTGGTCCTTAAAACAACAATAAAAGTTTATCCATAACCGTAAAATAATACGGATTTCAAGAAAATCAAAGTATAAGGGACGACTTTGAGCGATTATAGTATCTGTGGCGATTATGTCTTCAAACAATGAGTCTGAAGAATTTAACTCCTTATACGTTTCAAATGAAAACGCCGACAAAGCAACAGTTTTCTGTGATTTTCTCCTTCAATTATTGTGCTTCTCATAATGATTTTGGTACTTTGGTACTATATACACAAGTTAAAATCATGGTCAGAATTGTTACAATCTAGTAATATCCAGATGGTATACAAAGATACTGCACTGATCGTCGCGGTACGTGAAGATACAAAGCGGTTCGAGCACCGGCCGATGGGTGACACTAGGACGTTCATCTCTGGATCTCTGGCAGCACTGATCTCTGGTCTGACGGATCATATTGAAGCAAAACGTGCCAATGACTTGCGAACTTACAGTATGTTACACCCCGCGCAGTTATACTCAGTATTTTATATATGTATCTGGGTTATCACTCAGCATGAACTGCGGAGGCGTTATCAATCGAAATGTATAATTACGACAAACTTCAAAACATTTAACTCCAAACATATTAAGATATGACAAATGTTTCCAATCTTCATGATACGCCCAAAATATTTTAATCGTTGTTACAATATTCCACTCGATGGATTAATCTGCCCTATGATCAAGTCGGGCCGCACCAGATGAAGAAACGACGAACAAATGTGAATTTTTCATCTTCGAAGTATCGTTGAAGTTCTTTCAAGTCGATAAATAAATTGATTCGATTAGTCAGCATTATCCAAATTTACAATATCCGTTCTCACCTATAGGACGCAATACATGACGTTTGATATTAGCAAATGTTCTAATAATAGTCGACGACTTCTTACCTCGAAAGTCATGGGTCGTCAAAATCATTCGAAGTTGAATAATTTTTGCAAACGAAAAAAAGATCAGCCATCAATTTTTCCGCTTGAAACCAACACATTGGGAATTTGCACATGACTGAGAAGGTGGAAGTTTGAACGGAAATCATAGCGTGAATGCTCACAATAATGTATACGGAATGCGAGGCTGTATTTACGGCAACTGCAGCGCTCATTCATGCATAAAAATATGATATAGCCTGCAGGAGTTTTGGGTTCTTCTGCACGCGGCGACCTTCAACCTACGCTGAACACTAGCATAGTCTCGCCGTCACGAACACGTGGCAAATATGTATAGCGATATTCCAGAATGGCAGAATCGTTCCCATTCAAGAGCTGACCACTGCCGAGTCAGAGCAGTGTCACCTCATTAGGATCGCGGCAAATTGACGTATAATATTGTTTAACAAGGATGTATCTTTGCCCGTTATATAACTCACGACCACTGAACACTTTGCATACACGGTTGCATAACGGAGCAAATCATTAAGACCACTTATATACTCACTCACTCCGCAGTTCAAACACTATAGCCTAGCTCATAGCTCACGTGAATTATTTTTACTGATACACAGTTGCCATCAGAAAATTTTATGATATGAATCCATGTGGGGATATTCGACATCGACTTTCGGTGTTTCCCCTTTACATGTCAGATATGAGTATTGAATGGATTGTGCGTTGAATTTTATCACAGAATTATCCCACTGACATTTTCCCCGGTGACTCAGTTATACAGCATTACTGTTTTTTTCAAATACAGAAACAGGATTCTAATAATGACGTCTCTTCTTTTTTCTTTTTTATCATTGTGGTCAAGCCGAGAGCGGAGCTCGTAAAACCTTTATAAATAATGATTAATTAATGATTGTCTCTCTCAGATGTGATAATGCATATTTTTAAACTAACGAGAAGTTTCCCTTCTGTGTCGAAGACGTGATACTGTGTGCAAATATTGTATGAGAACAATCGATTCTTTCTATTATGAGTCACAGCTGTATTCAGTATAAAAGTCTCAAGGTCTTTTAAATAAATCATGTACTGTGACCGCAGCGAGAGTGATCAATATATATTATATACCTTTCTCAACAAGCGAAACGTTAGGTGTAGGAATTTATTTGCGATTTCGTGGCAATAAGCGCGAACGAATCATTATATTGATTAGGAATCGAGCGCAGTTATTAAAAATAATCTTGATTCACCGTACACTTACGCGGTAGGTAATTCTTATCTGACCAAGATTGAGGATCTCGAGATACAGGTTGATACCTCACACTGAATATATATATAGATAAAAATTTCTGACGTATTTTACCGAGCTATAATGACTCGATCAAAGATGACGAATGCGTATCGTAGGAATTATACAAACATAATCTTTGGATAGATAACATATTATGCGTACTATAAATCATTTATACATTTTGAGTTGAACTAGAAATTCTAATCAAGGAAAAATTTTCTTCACTTATTTTAAACAGCAATTTTTTTTTCATTTGTACTGCACGCCATGTGTCGTGATTATATATATTTTTTTTTAATCTGCGATTTATTCTGGTCTGGGAGATAACTGATATATGATTGTAGCGCGACAGTTGGATGAATTTGAAACTTTGTATAGTGTCATTTCGCTTCCTTCTTTTGTAAGTTTTAAGATGGAATTATTTTATGCACCTATGTGATTGTGCTTGTAATTTTACAGGTCAATGTATAAAATTATAATATTTTACGCGTGGTTATAGTCCTGTCTGAATTAGATACGGTCGAATCTGGCTAATAACTTGGTTTATGGTTTCGATAGCCCACACGAAGACTCTGCAAAATTCTTAAGAGAGATATATATGCCACATAAAATACGAGATATTTGATCCCCTAGTCACGGTTCAGATTATGAAGTGTTGGAATACGTTTATTTTACCAACCAGTGTCTCCCAGCAAGGCGTTCTTAAAATAATTGAGTAGAATAGGAAAAAGAAGTGTAGAATAAAAATGCCTCCAATCGAGACACTCTCGTGAAAATACGAGACATCACTTCTCAGATATATTTTTTCACCAGTACATTTTTTATATTATACTAGGTATTAGTCTTACAGTTACATCGAAATGAGCCTAATCTGATTTAATTTTCCCAAAAATGAAATTTTTCATACAAATATGTTGAGATATTACAGTCATATCTTAGTTATCAGTTAAACGTGGAACAAAATTAGAGAATTTGTTGTTCATAGATTTCGAAAATGAAATTTCAAGTAATACTCCAATACGTCATCATCTTGTATTAGTACATGATATTTCACTAAAACTTGACAACACAGACGATGAACAGTAAAGATTAGATGCGCTCTAAGAGGCCCACTGAATTTTCGTGATAATTTTGGAATAATTATCACACGGAATTTTTTCAAGTATTCAGTAGGTCAGGTTTTGGGGAAAAACTAAATTATCGTCAGAGACATTCAATACAAAGTGTCACTGTCTCGTCTTCCACATTATTTACATTACATTTGGATTGAAAAAAAAATTGATCGGACAGCTGTTAACGCACCTTCCGCGTCCTGAGAGAAGAAAAAACCGAGAAGAGTATTAAAAAGAGTAATTCCATATGAACTTGGCCATCACTTCTTTCTTTTTCCCTTAGATTATCTGAAACAGTTCTCTGAAGTTACAATGACTTGCAACTTGATCAATCACTCCCAGCCTTCTTATCAAATATTTAACAAAAGACGAAACAAAAATGATGGCCTATATGATGGGACAAGATCTTCTCCTAGTATTCTCAAACACGTGAAATATTTATGATTTTATGATTTTAGCAAACCGTGCAGATCTGTCTTTTATTGTGTCTGAAAGTTAGTAGTGCATTAAAAAATTGAATTATCGTAATTTCTGATCTTGAGTAGTCTTAAAAAGATTTGGGTATAGAATATATTATATTTAAAGTATGAAATCATCTCCAGAAATGAAGGAATTCCCATAGATATAGTGAATTCCATGGGAATTAATCCAGCACAATCCACATTATGAATTCCACGATATTACATTTTCAGTGGCGGCTCATCGACCATTCTGGTAAAGCAAGTATGAAGTACTCACTGTGAGCTAAGCTTCAAGCTCATCATCTGTAACATATTCATCAAAGTTATTAAAACTCGTTAAAACGCATATCATATACCTATGTACTACGTACGCAGCCTATCACTCAAGTGATTATTCAATTTATAAATGCAGGCTGATGTAATACAATAACGGTAACGCTGATCGGAACCTTCGGATAGGGTCCATGCTAATGCCAGTGAGGGTAAATGAAAAAGGAACAACATTTCAAAATCCGAAAACCAAGTCACGTGTACTTTTTACAAAAACCACGGTCTACTTCCGGTCCGTAATAATACCCAATCAGAGGGCGTATCCCCGCGCCGTGGCCCCCGTCGCTCGCATCACAGTCTCGCAGCGACAGCCAGCGGGCAGCGAGTATTACTCGCAGTTGCCAGCGCAGTGAAGTGAGTAGAATTGTTGCGCGTCGAGTCAGCGAGCGAGTGTGAAGCAGTGTACTCGCGAACGGGGCGACTGCGGGTTAGTTCGTGAGAATCATCGCGCATCAGTGCTGACAATTTCGGTTTTAAAAAGTGCTAATAATATTGAAAAAAAATCAAAATGTTCAGCTGGCTAAACCGCGAAGATAACAACAAGCCGGACCTCTTCGAGAATGTGACCGAGGGTCTGAAAAAGATCTACAGATCCAAGCTGCTCCCCCTCGAGCAGCATTACCAATTCCACGATTTCCACTCTCCGCAACTCGATGATCCCGACTTCGACGCTAAGCCTATGATCCTGCTGGTCGGTCAGTACTCTACGGGTAAAACAACCTTCATAAAGTATCTTCTCGAGCGAGATTTTCCCGGGATCAGAATCGGCCCGGAGCCAACGACCGACCGCTTCATTGCGGTTATGTACGAGGAGAAGGAGGGCGTTATCCCCGGTAACGCCTTGGTCGTCGATCCCAACAAGCAGTTCAGACCTCTGTCAAAATTCGGTAACGCTTTCCTCAACCGTTTCCAATGCTCGACGGTTGCGTCCCCGGTCCTTAAGGGAATCTCGATTGTCGACACCCCCGGAATTTTATCCGGTGAAAAACAGCGGGTCGACAGAGGCTACGACTTCACCGGGGTGCTTGAATGGTTCGCGGAACGAGTCGACAGGATAATTCTACTCTTCGACGCGCACAAGCTAGACATTTCAGACGAGTTCAGGCGGTCCATCGAGGCACTCAGGGGACATGATGACAAAATTAGAATCGTTCTGAACAAGGCTGATATGATCGATCACCAACAACTCATGAGGGTCTATGGCGCACTTATGTGGTCTCTGGGCAAAGTACTACAGACGCCCGAAGTCGCTAGGGTCTATATCGGATCCTTCTGGGATCAACCGCTCAGATACGACGTCAACCGGAGGTAACGATGTAGCGATGACTATGCTACTTGATAATAGATAACTTCTACACAGGTTCTACTGGTTCTAGAGCCTAGAAACGAAGCGCATATTTCAGTGAAATGTTGTAATAGAGAAATTAAGGGGAGACTTCTGTGAAATTTTGAAAATCGCTATTAGAGGTCGTATAGAAAAATCCTTCCAGCAGTTGTGCAATAATGGTAGTATGGGCTGTGAAAAAAAAATTCAGCCTCCTGCGATGAAAGTGTAAGCACAAAGAACTTTGCGAAGAAGATTTTGCCCACCGCTGCCAAAAATTCCTTGCGCATACACTTTCATCGCAGGGGGCTGAAATTTTTGTTCACAATAAAAATTTCACCAAAGTCTCCCCTTAATGCAATAAGATCGAAGCTACGCAGTCTTCAGAAGCCTCTAGGTTTTTTGCGGCGGAGGTTATTAAATATTGCACTAAACGTTGTATCAGACTCAGAATGTTGTTTATTTCTGCAGGCTTTTTGAAGACGAGGAGCAGGACTTGTTCAAAGACATGCAATCTTTGCCGAGGAACGCTGCTCTTCGGAAACTTAACGACTTAATCAAACGTGCTCGACTTGCAAAGGTGAGATATACAACGTTGAAGGTCATTAATCAAAGTTTTGATACCGAAGATTTGACTGTCTTCCGAATAGTCACAGGACGTCATACCATTGCTACATAGTTACTCACAGTCGATTCAGTTTTTCCTCTTTAGCCTTGTTATTGAAAACAAAAGTGTAGTATCTACTTCAAGCTCTTATTTATTTAATAAGTTCCACCTCCCAGTGTCCTGGCGTTTGTATCATGAAATCAATACGTTTACTTTCATTAGCTAGTCGCTGAAATTAGTGCATGGCGTTCAGAATTCGTTTCTCTGAAGAATGTAGAAAGTAATTCCAAGACTATCAATAATATATGATCAAAAATTGTAGGTACACGCTTACATCATTAGCGCGTTGAGGAAAGACATGCCTACGGTGTTCGGTAAGGACGGAAAGAAGAAGGATCTGATAAAGAACTTGGGTCAAGTCTACGACCAGATTCAAAGAGAACATCAAATATCTCCCGGCGACTTCCCGGACCTGAAAAAGATGCAGGAATCTCTGGCTCATCACGACTTCACTAAATTTCATCCATTGAAACCAAGACTTTTGGAAGTTGTAGACAAAATGTTGGCTGAAGATATCGCCAGACTTATGGCCATGATTCCTCATGAAGAGATGGCCACCACTACGGAACCGCTCATTAAGGGTAAAAAAATACAACTTATTATCACATTACAATACGGGAAGAAATTTTCGTCTTCACTCTGAGAACTCCGAGTAAGATAGTCGATAGATTTTTATACCTCTGAACAGCTTCAAATAATTCGAACATCTTTGGGGTAAAATTGTTAGTGATCAGGGATAATAATCAAAACAGTGGATTTTATATAATAATCAAAATTTGGCCGGATCGTCGCCCAATTTATATATTTTGGAAGAATTTCTCCTTGATGTGTTCTACCTATAGGTTTTTTATCCAACAAATTGATTTGTTTTTTCGAATACTTTTTTATTTTCTGTCTTTTGACATGGATATACACAGTATAAAAGGCCTGATGGAGGGTGAAAATTCCAGACTAATCTATTTTTGAGGGTCCAAACGTAAGAGAGTACGATGATTGGCGAAAATACCGATGTGTCATGTAAGGTTCTTGAGCATAATACGTGAAAATTTTAGGCAACCTAAAAATTCGGATTTTTTCAGTTTTTTCATAGGCTTTTCGTATACGCCCTGATTTTCTTGATAATAATTTCGTTGTTATTGTTGGATTTCTGAGAAAATTATTCATATCTCATTTTTGCCTGAATTGTTGGGGATAAGTTCAAGATATCTGATCACGATTGTGGTGTAATTCAAGTAATTCACTCCATATTGGTCAATGGTTGATGAGTACAAGATGATAAAACTGATTAACATTTTTATGAAAAATTTAATCGAGGCTTTCATTTCGTCAGTGGCAGGACTGTAGAGATTAGTCTCTTCGCCTCAAAGATGATGTAGAGCTACTTAAACTGGTGAACCGATCGGTTTAAGAAATACGAACGTTTTTTAATAAAACGTTTCGGACCTCTTGACCTCTTTGGAGATAGTTCAGTCTATGTACAGTCTGGCATACTATCCTAAACTAAACAATCTTATTAGTCAATTGAGCGAAATGTGTCACAAGTTCATGTTGACTTGCTTGCTTGATAGCGAGATCGTTTAGTCTATACATATTAGGGCTGTGCGATTAATCGATTAATCGTAAGTTTCGATTAATCGTTTTTCCGATTAATCGATTAATCGATTAATCGACATTTTCGATTAATCGTTTTCTCGATTAATCGATTAATCGACGATTTCGGTTAATTGTTTTTTTGATCAATCGATTAATCGACGATTTCAATTAATCGTTTTTTCGATTAATCGATTAATTCCAAATGTGTTACATTCGTTCTGCCGATCAATTAAAAATCGAAATTAAATTCGTTCAATGCATTTGCCGCATTCCATGCACGCATCATGTCTCTCCGACCCTATAGGCTATGGATAATTTCATGTGAAACGGAATGCGATTATGATGAGGTTAAAGGTGACGAGTCAATCTCAATGTTCATATGTAGATGTATTGCATAGTTTATTAGTTTCGATGTTGTACGTTGGGTTCTGCAGAAAAAAATCTACGAATCTGAAATTATGTCCTGATAGAGTTCCCGTACTAAATGAAATCAAACATTAAAAGTTGTATAATATTATATGCATATAATTTCCTGTCATCTTATCAGGACAAATTCGAAGTATGATTTCATACCCTAATTTTAACGATGCGTGAAAACGTTTTTTAACCAAATAATTCATCTATTTTAGCCTATACATCTATTTCATCCAATTTTTCTGATTCACACAGATCTTGCGTTTTGCTCTCCATTTCTTGAAATCCAAGATAAGTCATGAACAAAAAATTATACTTCTACCAGAATTAACATTGCGTTACAATTTTTGGCACAGAGTTACGATTAATAATCAGTGCGGGCTCTGTAAAATTTTATCTAGGTCTAGGAAATTGTAATTTCTCTTTCATCCATGTTTTAGAAAATTTCATTTGACAAAAAGAGTAATCAGGCGAGTCACGCGAGTGTACTACCGATTTTGTTTGAATTTGGTGAGATGATACAGGGAGTTAGTGGTAACAACTCTGCAAAAGCTTTCGGGGCAACGGTATTCAAGCAAGATTGTTGAAAACGGAGTGTCTCATATTCGCTATTGCAAAAAACGTTAGATCGAATAGAAATCCTTAAACCATATAGGAAGCACCTTTTGTCACGTGGGAAGTCGTTTTCAAGTATTTTTGAGAGTGACGTATGTGACCCCCCTATTTCTTATGAGCCAAGATTCAGCTAAACCGCTGAACCAACTTCGATAAAATTTGCACAAGACACTATTTTTACCCTGAAGATGTAAAAATCTAATTGTATACCCGATACAACTTTCGTTCCAGAAATACGGTCTATTGGCTTCGAATCTGAATTTTGAAATTTTGGCTAAAACGGGCTAGTTCTATGATGATTTTACTAGAATATTCGTGTTGTTTTTCGTTTTATTTTATTAGCCGCCTGAAGTTTTTCTTTCCAGTAACATGTCCGACAATATGGTTAATACCCAGCTTAAGTGACGAAAGCATGATTCACTGTAAAGAAGGGAGAAGAAAATGATAAAGTAAATGCAATTTTTTTAAATCTTCGTGCCAATAGCGCGTCATTGCTACTACGGATTTTCGCTTTCACCTCACCAAATTCGGACCAAAGTGGTGATGAGAAATAGTGGCAATCTTCTGAGGGGTTCCTAAAATTTGCAACGAAAGAAAATAAAAATACGAGATCCGTGTAAAAAAAATGTATATATGTATTATATATTCTTTAAGACGTGTAGAATTTCGGTTGAACGTTTTTGAAAAAAATTCACAACGTGCGACTACAAGACTGAACAGCTTTTCTTCTTAATCTTCTACATTTTCTTTGTACAACGTATGTATTGAATCTATACAGAATTTGGTTGAGCAAAGTCACACATACGTGACTTCAGAATAAAATATCAAAATTATTTCGTGATCTCCGTGCGATATCACGATAACATTTGTCTACATGATTTGGTTGAGGTGATAGCTATTTAGCAAACAGCTCAAAACATACTTATATCGTTGCACATGAAATTATTCCTGCAGCGTCGGACAGACATGTGAGTCGAAAACGGTGAACGCATTGGATTTGAGGTATTAGTTGTTAGAAAGATTGTTGTTACGAATTTCAAATTAATCGATTAATCGAAAAAACGATTAATTGAAATCGTCGATTAATCGATTAATCGAGAAAACGATTAACCGAAATCGTCGATTAATCGATTAATCGATTAATCGAAAAAACGATTAATCGAAACTTACGATTAATCGATTAATCGCACAGCCCTAATACATATAGTATGTCAGACTGCATTTTGTAAGGAAAATAAATATCTTTATAGAGAACTAGAACTATGCATGAATGATTGGAAATGTAAGTTGTTTTTTAAATCAATATGTTCGCTGTTTAGAGGAATTCTACATTAAACATACTATCAGTTTGACAAACTCTAATCTTATCTATGCTGCCCAACTTTGATAAATGTAATTCATGTGCTTGTTTATTTTTTTTCGATGTGTCATAGAATCAATGAAACTTTACCAGTAGAGCAACCAATTTTTTAATTGTCTTCCCCGGGAGACGTTCTTTGATTCTATTTATTCACCGCGGCTCCATGCATCCATATTTACACCGGGTCTCTATTTGAATATATATAGGCGGTGCCTTTGAGGGAGTTGAAGACCAAGTCAGTCCGTTTGGCTACAAAAGAGGAGAAGGTATTGATGCAGGTGCAGGAGAACCGGAATGGATTGTAAACAAAGAACGATACAAGTGGGACTCGATGTTCGAGAGTCTTGCTCCTATGGATGGAAAAATAACTGGGGCAGGTGAGACAATTTTCTTGCTTCTCATTACTATGTGAATTTTCCTTAAACGAATAGCAACAAACAAGTCTAAAATCTGCAATCAGGTCATTCGATCAATGCTACATTACATAGTCACACCATCCAACGTGTTACAATCTGAATTCCACGATTCATAGAGATTACTGCCCATTTATCGATATTATAATGCAAATAAAAGCAACGGATAAAATGGGTTAGTTGATAAAAGCCGATTCTTTATCAGTCTAACAACAAGTAGCTCTCTGTTAGCTGCAATACGCAGTAATGCGCAGCCTTTGAACACGATTAATTTAACAAGAGAAGCTTACGTTGGAAATCACATCATTTTCTAATTGATTCTAAGTCACTTTATAATTTACATTAATCTTTATTACAGCGGCAAAGTCTGAGATGGTTAAGTCTAAGCTGCCGAATAGCGTGCTTGGAAAGATCTGGAAGTTGTCTGACATCGATCAAGATGGTTTACTAGACGCCGACGAATTTGCTCTCGCGATGCATTTGATAAATGTGAAAATCGACGGACACGATATCCCAACAGAACTTCCTGAACATCTGATACCTCCGTCCAAACGCAACCTCTGACTGCAATAAAGGTTGTTCAGACAGCCGAGCACCGGGACAACTAGACCAATAAATTCCATTTTTTGCACATCACTAATAATAAATTGATAAGGAATCATTTATATCATTCAACACAAGTGGACATACCTAATTTACATGTGAAATGTATGCTTTCAAGTATAATTTATTATTCTCTAATAGGCACAAAAAAATATTCGTTTTCTGTAGTGATCTTTTCGTTTAATAACAATTTAGACTTTTCTATCACTCTCAAAAGCTTTAAAAAAAGATTATTGAAACGAGGCTTATTTACAGGCAATTATTAGCTATGAAGTACGAACGTTTCTTTATCCGTTGTATTCTTGTAGATATTTGATCAGTAGAAAATTTAATGACAACTATATTGTAACATACTTTAATAATGGTGAAAATATCACACAATGAGGTTTAAATTGAAGACTTATAACGCATAATTGGTAATTGATGATGATAACAATTTTGATAATGACCATTTAATATATATTGTGAGAAAACAAAAGTCGTGTAACACAGTGTCCATTTGCTTGCGCATGTTCCTTTATCAGCTAAGTAAACTAAGTCCATGAATAGATTTGACGAATTAATCGAATCATTAGACTGTCATGCGAGCTCGGAGAAGGTCATGGTGTTAAATACAGCAGTGAAAGAAAGAAACTAGACTGTCTGTTACCAATCGCACAGAGTAGCTTTGTAATATGGGATTATTATGCCAAGAAATAATGTTCAATTATCGTTGATAGAACTCGTACCCACATGCCGCCATGATTTCCGTTTAATGCTGTTCATTATCAAGCTCTGAACCGTTCTATCATATGAATTGGATTACAGCATCGTAAATTATTTTGATTGAATACTGCGAAGAATAACTTTGCCCACAAACATACCCTAATTGTAAATACGGGGAACGATTTAACCGACAATATCTATTGTATATATTTATTATGTAAATCATTCCCAGGATAATTACGTTCGATGATTACTATATTTTTTTCCTATAAAATAAGAGCTATGTTACACTACACCAGCTTATGTATATGTGAATGATCGAAACAAAAAAGATTTCAGAGCTGACGCTTAAACTTATTCATTATCGCTGATTGCACAGAGACAACTTTCGCATATCACGAAGAAACAAAAAAACGTGATGAAAAATTAAAAAGAAAGATTTAAAAAAATGGAAATGCCAGGCATTAATACACATAACAACAAGAATTGCTATATTAAAATTCAACCATAACTCTTTTTAGCACTGCCTTTACGTAACACGCATTTACATGTGATATACTGTATATTTTTTCTATGTGATGATTGATATACCAGAAAATGACTTTGGGTAATTTATTATATTAGATATACGAAAGAAGAAAAAGAGTAATAATAATGATGAAAATAAATAACTTCCCCGTACTGGATTACCAAAGAACTGATCAACATTAATTTTGTGCAATTAGTATGCTTAGAAAATAAGTATGATATCGAAAATTGAAAATGAAGTATGTGCTAGCTAGTGATATACCTACCCTGTGCTGTGTATGTATACGTGAAATGGGGAACATCCTGTGCGACGATATTAATTAACTGTACTATTGCTATCACAGATGTTGAGAATGATTTGTTGTTTTCAAATTTCATGTCGGAAACAATTATCGAATCAATTTTAATATTTCTATATTGTAAATTATTTTATAACAAATATAGCAAATATATTATATATAAATTATATTAAATAAATTATGTTATTAAAACTTCTTGCCTCTTTTTCACTAATGGACGTAAAAACGTTGTAATGCGGTGTGAATAATTAAACATGCACGAAAGTAGCGCAACACGCATCAGAAGCTGGACGATCCCGGTACCTGGACCCTATCTGGTCATGGGATTGGTTGAAATCGTCCAAGTACTAGGACCGTCCAGCTTTTGATGCGTGTCCCGCTACTAGTAAGCTTACCCTAGGTATTTTTGGTGTCATAATTGTATCGGATGCACTTTCAGTGAGTATATTTTATCCTCAAAGTGCTTCAACAAGGCGTTCATTTGTTTTTGGCAACCCTTGGTTTGCTTTCTTGATGGCGTTTGATTCAAACCTCCTAGAATTTCAGAAAGCAGCCTCAGATAAAATAGATTGATTCTGATTCGAATGTAGGAAACACGATTGAAACGTCAAATGCAAAATTATTCAATACGAGTTGCATTTCGTACGTTTCAATCTTGTCCTCTGTGTGTGAACTAGAATCGAACGTATTACGGAACGCAATTTTGGTCCCTTTGAGAACCACGTTGATACACCTCGTAATTTGCATTTAAATAGGTAGTAAGGAGCACAATAGGTATGGGGTAGTCCAAATGAAAGTGAACAGAGTTTGACCCCGACCCTCACCGAATTGGTCGCCGATTTTTTTCAAGTTTTTCCATCAATCTAATACAACTCTGAAGTCTTACATTTTATCGCAAAGTCATAGAGGAAAAAAAGTTTAGGTTTCTTTTGATCTTGACAAAAATATTTTTTCACGAATTTTCAGAGCATGCTAAATCGTTGATTTCGACGAAAAACGCATAAAAATTGAGTTATCTCGGAAAACCCGTTTTCAAAAATTTTGAAATTTTCTGTCAATTTTCTTTGGTCAAAAACACACAACTTTTATATAAGACATATTTTGGGCACGGCCTTCGTTCGCGAGCTACGCCTTGTTTTATGTGATAATATCAGTAAAGTACGTAAATCAAATTTTGTTAAATATTTAGTATAAATCACTCGAGGTCAAATCGCGAGTTTTGAATGTGGTCAAAAATTTTCTCGAACATAAAATCGAACATTGAAAATCATAATTGAAATAGTATATTGTGTATCAAGGGCACAAAGAACTATTTTTCGAGTGTGCTGCAATCACAGTATCACACTCGCCTAATAGACTTGCGCCCGGCATGCACGCGATTTTATTCTCAACACCTGGTCTGCAGAAATGCATCTTTTCAGACCGAGTGAGCGGGCGCAGAACAGCACTTGGCGCCCAAGCGCCGAAAAGATCTGTTTTGCGCCCGCTCAAGAGGTATGAAAAGTGGCATTTTGAGACCGGTGTAAGAAAAGAAAATGAAGTACAGATGCAAATCCATCTGTCACGGGTTTTATCTACGTGCCAAAGCTGAAATTTTAGCTGATGAAAAGATTGAAATTGATTCCCTCCCGTAAAGTCGACACTAACCACGATTCGTAAACGTCATAAGTAATCACTGTAAGACCACTGATCTTGGGCTAATCAGAAAACAAATAAAACAAATTATTATAAAGATTCTAGGATACTAAAGTGTTTTGACTCTCGGAACATTGAGTTTGTAAACACTTAATCGTGTGTCGAAGTTGATGACGAATAAAGTGATTTTGATTTTATATGGAGGAAACCGATCAATTCGAGTCAATAATAACCACAATTAAGGTTTCGACGTTTCGACGGTTAATTCACCGTCCTCATCAGGAAACTTAAGAAAGTAATCCTAAAAAAGTAGGTTG
>JAFFZH010012291.1:21969-40072 GCA_018420115.1 Euura saliciscinereae
CGTCCTCATCAGGAAACTTAAGAAAGTAATCCTAAAAAAGTAGGTTGACCGAGGTGGTTTAATAGTCCAACCTACTTTTTTAGGATTACTTTCTTAAGTTTCCTGATGAGGACGGTGAATTAACCGTCGAAACGTCGAAACCTTAATTGTGGTTATTATTGACTCGAATTGATCGGTTTCCTCCATATGGATTCGTCGAGGGATACAGCCTGTCTCACTAAGATTTTGATTTTAGGTATGGAACGCAAAATTTGGGGTCGAATCCGCCTAAAGTGATTTATACGAAATATAAAAAAAAATTGATTTACGTACTTTACTGATATTATCACATAAAATAACGCGTAGCTCCCGAACGAAGGCCGTGCCCAAAATATGTTTCATACAAAAGTTGTGTGTTTTTGGCCAAAGAAAAGTGACAAAAAATTTCAAAATTTTTGAAAACGGGTTTTCCGAGATAACTCAATTTTCATGCGTTTTTCGTCGTGCTCTGAAAATTCGTGAAAAAATATTTTTGTGAAGATTAAAAGGAAACTAAACTGTTTCTCCTCTATGACTTTGCGTTAAAATGTAAGACTTCAGAGTTACATTATATTAATGGAAAATCTTGAAAAAATCGCCGCGACCGAGCCGCATAAATTAGGTGTCCGTTACGACGAATCAGAGTAACCACAACTTTAGAAAATAGTTGGGCTGTCTGAATAGTTCGAATCTTCTGGTCGCTACAACTATTTTAACGTGCTATAAATAACTTCATTTCTAATCGCTAAGCTATATACGGGGTAGTCCAAATGAAAGTGAACAGAGTTTGACCCCGACCCTCACCGAAATGGTCGCCGATTTTTCTCCTTATTCTACTCCCCGAAAGGTACACTTTCCGATTTTTCTTAGATTTTTTCGACTCATATGGTCATACCCTTTTGTTTCATGAAAACAAAAATTTTCTTGGTTACAATAAAAAAAAATTATTCTTATTATGTTTTTCGCACTTCTAGTGGCACGCGCAACCTGCTATGCCAACCTATGTATTGAATTTCGTAATATAACTTTCCTTCTTTTATGTTATGTGCTGCGGGTGAGGAAAATTGTATCCGTCAGTACCTTGAACTATTAGTAGTTATGTGATAAAATGGGAGGACTGTTGGCACAACCGTAGTTTTTTTATTGATTGAGTTAACAATCCAATATGGAAAGGGTAAGTAAATGTTTTCGGTATACCTATAACTATTGGCTTTTTTTGTGATAACTTGAGGGCATTGATGACGCAACTATAGTGTTCATAGTATGAGTTTACATTTCTAAATCATAAGGGAAGCTTGGTGGTATTTTATAATAGTCCCAACTATTTGTACTTTTGTGGTAACGTATAAATGGACTATTGACACACATGAATTGTGCTCGTATTAACAAGTGAACACGGCAATATGGTAAGGATAACTAAATGTTTCATAGTCCTAACTATTTTAGCCCTGCTGGAATAACTAAACACGAATTCCAGCAGAACTAATATCAAGATACTCCTTACTGTTGTGCATTATTGATAAATTAATATTTATTAGTTGTATTATTTTGAAGTTTTCAATATAATTAATTTTAATAAAAATATTATGCACCCACGGTTACCTGAAATCGTGTTCTACTGGGAGGGAATCAATTTTTCTTGCTCATGTGGCCTTCAAGTGGCTCAAAGCCACAGTTGTCTTCGATGTAAATCTCGCTATTTTAACATTAACGCGACATTTTGTGAGTAAGAGTGACAGGGGCAAGAAGTTACAGGGGTAAGTTGTGACAATTCTTATTATTTCTAAACTATGGAAGATGACACCAAGGGTAAGACGAGAACAACTAGAATAGAGTCTAATCCAGTTGTTCTCGTCCAAACCTTCGTGCCATCTTCCATAGTTTAGAAATATAATAAACGTTTTAACAAGTTACCCCTGGAACTTGTAGCCCCCGTCTCCCCTACCTTTCTGTATCAGGTAAAAATTCCATCCATTTAAGTTGAAGTGTGAGTCTGCCAAGCAAAGATTCTTTCGGAGTCAAAATACCTTCAGCTATTAAAGAAGACCGTGAGAGAACGGGAAGGGAACTCACACGTACCCCTTAAAAAAATCTCCAATAACAGATAGTGGTATTTATAAAATCCAGTTTCAGGCTGTATCCAACTAGAAGCCATATACGCACCATTTTCTCTTTGATCCATGCAATTGCATGTTCCCGCACATCCTCAAACCCCGATTCCGCGATAAAAAAAACATGTACCAACACCGAACCCGAATCGGACTATGATCATCACCACGTACAGTGATGTAAGAAGCCAAGGTCAGCGGTCACGGATTACAGCCAGCAGTCCTTAGCAATTCTGAATGGCTTCCACAGCCTTTGCAGTGCTTCAAGGGATCAGATAAATATCGATGCGGTAGTCGCGGGCCCGTGCAGTCTTCGTCTCTATGAGATGAAAGCCGGGCATCCCCCGACTCCAAAACCCATCAAGTGGAATAAAATTAAACAAAATGTCGGCAACATTAGCGGAGGATACTGTGCCCACTACTACGCAGCGCGGTTTGTCCGACTGGTGGACCGAGGAAACGGAGTACGTCTTCCAGAGGATCGAGAGATGGGCCGCTTTCGCTCGTGGGTACAACCGGCTGAGGTCCCAGAGGTACTCTCGAGGCCGTTTGACGATGACTGAAGAGCCGGCTGAACCAGGATGGAACATATCTGCGAACAAGCTCGTAGTCGAAGACTGCGCCTCGTGGGATACTCGTTTTCACAGTATGCAGCGTTCGAAACGTCGGAAGTCGCGTCCAGAAGAGGCACGTATAAACTGTTGTGGCACCTTCAATTACCAGTCAAACAATAACGTGGACAGTTCTTGTCTAGAGACGTACAGATACGACCATAGCATATATTTCAAAACGATCGGTGACATACGGAGCGGCGGTGATCGAAACCGGAAGTTCAGTTTGAGACGAGCCGAAAGTCCTGATGAATTGGCGCCGGAATTCGACCACAAACAGGTTGAGTGGAGTGCTAAGACCATTGGCGAAATCGAATGTCATCGTTGCGATCGTGATGAGCTCGAAACTGATGTCTACGAGTTCCTCGACAACGAGAGCAAGCAATATGTGGATTTTGGAAATATTGACTTGGGCCAGACGGCCGAGTACCGACCGACGTCTCTGCCGCAGAGTTCTCAGGTTTGGCCCATCGTTGAATTGACACAATTTGATATAAAAACTGACGAAGGCACTTGTTCCGTGGACACCGAAAAGCTTGAGGATCACACAATCGTTCAAATGAATGATTCCGAGGATGATGATGAGAGTCTGAACAAGGATGACCACAATGGCAATTTCAAAAGTTATAATTATTATAATGAATGCGAAAATTTGGTCAACGGAAACCGAAATTCGCAACAAGAAATACGTTTTAATTCAATACAAACGGATGATAGTAAACTTATGACGCAAGGTTTGACGAGGAAGGAACAAGAGGAAAAAAAGAGGTCGGTCAGCATCCGGAGAACGAAACAATCTCCGCGGAAAGTATCTCAACCTACGGTTGCTGGCGAGAATAACGTCGTTTGGCCTGGAGTTTTACTCAATTACAAGAAGAACGTAGATCCGGTATACTCGCCGCACCGGCATTCGAATAAAAAGTAATAGATTAGATGGATTTTCAAAACTGAGACAGGGTTATAAAGATTTAGTCACAGAGCTTTGTACGAAGCGATTCTTCAATATTCCATGGCTAAATCAATGTGAATTATGCTTGTTTTGTGTACATGAGTTTATTCAACCATGACGTATGTAGATTACGACATCGTACGGACGGTTATTACAAATTGCAAATACACTGTATACTATAATATATAAATTTACATTCATGAATATGCACACTTATTCGAGTATACTGTAATTGAATAAACAGTCAGATAATGAATCTAGGTTTCTTTGTTTAACGTTGCAAAAAATATGGGTGATTCACGCAAAAGACTCATTTTTAGAGCAGTGCCTTCGAGGTTGTACTCACTAAGCTGAAAATTTGTCAGAGTTTCATTTTTGATGTTTCTCTTTTTTTGTCAAAGTATTGTGGCTTGAATGGACAAACCACCAAGATATATTCTCAAAATTTTGAGGCTCTACGACGTAAATCTTTGATGAAAATAGTATGTGAGAAAAGATCAGTAACTTTTTGACATCATTACTTCGAAGTGCTGATCTCAGGGGTGCCCGAGAATCGCCCCCCTTGAATTATAGGGCACCAAATGACTATACTATATTTTCAGGTCGGAAATACCTTGCCTGTTGCGTCACGCAAGGAGAATGGTAAAATTGTCATTTCTCTGGTCACCATTCCTCCGACACTCAGTATATGGCAAAGAGTATCGATTTCTACTAAAAGTCTTTCAGAAGTTTCAAAGTCAAATTGCTTACTTTATTTTCATTCATTTGCAACCGCAAAAAATGAGTGTTCAAAAAGAATCGTCGATATACGTGCAATTCAAGACTATACATATAGATGAGGTTTAATTGACAACAGTTGTAACAAAAACTATGACCACAATAAAAAAAAATAACATCGAACCTGAGAATCTGTTTACCTTTTGAAAATTATGTAAGTTTTTCCCGAGCTACTTTCAGCTGTATCTGCAGCTGGCGAGGTTGGACTTTTCAAAATTAAACAGAAAGAAAAAAGCGTGTGACTTCCAAGTTGATCCTAGCTGGTTGATTCGGAAATCTTCAATCTCCTCTAGGCACTTCGCCAGGAAATATAATATATCTAATCTTACTTCTATATAATAATCCTGATAATTTGTTGAGCCCCATACATTGCGAATTTTTTCTTCGTCGTTACAGAATGACTTTGCGATATCTTCTTCCTTGACATTTTGAAACCAAGACTCCAATAATTGATCCGAAAATTAAACAAGAACTTGAGCTCTACAAGTCATACCATGATTAGCTGTCTGAAGTGAAAATAAGTATTCAATGTGCCGTGCTTCACAAATCGAAAAAAAAATAAAAAATGACGTAAAAAATTACGAAACGTAGAAACAGAAAATGTTTACCCACAAGCGCGTCACATTATCAATTATCATAATTATGATAAATTATTGTTGTCTAAAATGAGTATTTCTACGAACATTTGGAACATGGGCGACGCATGCGCTGCTAACAAATACGCCACTGCACCGAGACGTATAGTAAAACATTGCCGGAACTGGTGCCAGCATCGATCGCAACCAAAAGACCAGGCCACAGTATCACCGTGTATCTTTTCACAGTCCTCTCGTGAAAAAAGTGCGGAACTTTAGGGTCGATCAGCATGGGAAAACACCTACAAACCGTTGCCGCAATGGCCTGCATGAAGACACTGTTGATACTCTTCAACTTCGCCTTTGGGGTGGGTTATACTTCAACTGAAACACACGTTATCACTCCACTCTTGAACCTCGATGAAAAGAATCTGCCGAAACCGCCCAACTGTTGCGTTTTCATGCATCTGCTCGTTTTGGCAATCTCCCGTACCTGGGCTGAATTCTTTTGGCTCTAATTTTTTTGTCTGTAAAAATCTGTCGGTAGAATTTGCGTAAATAATTTCAAGTAGAATTAGAGCTTACGTTGACACATTTCTCTTTGAGTTATCAAATCATCTACAACGTAGCCTGAAGCTCACTGATTAGCAGTCGCGTTTACAAGCATATGTATGTATTAGTACGTAGCTCTATCATTTGCCTTGCGATTGAAATATGGTTTCATATGTTCGGGGTTATATGGTAAATGCAAATATTATTTATATAGATACCTACACTGTTTTAGGTAAAACATATTGAAAAAACAGTGTCATGACTTTTAGCGAAATATATTGGCTGTCATAAGAAAATCAAAAGAATACTCAATGTTGAACTTCATTTCGTAATGTTTATTTCATTACACGTATTGTAGTATTCTCAAAGTGTTCACTTTCTGGCATATAACAGCAATATTATTACTCGAATACTTGCACATTCAAATTCTGCACATTTTAAGTCACTCAATTTGACGACTTATATATTCGTAGATTCATTATGCCATATGTTTTATCGCGTATGCCTATATACGTTTTATCATGTGGCTCTTACCATTAATTGCAGGATATAGAGTGACGTAACAACGATGCATATGTCATGTAAATAAAAGCTGAAATTGGCGCCTCTAATGATAAATTTTATAAAGCCAGTGGAATGTACATTAAGTATGACAAAATCAATATTTCATTTAGGTGCTATCCACTGGGTTTCGATTCTTCTTTATGAACTCCATCCGAGATGTAAGAATCTTTCTGCCCGAAGAGCTACGTTTAATTGCTGAAGTGGCAAATATAAGCAATTTCGGCAGTTATCGTCTGAAATGAATCATACGAAAACATTGAAATATTATCACACTCAGTTGTACACTGAACTATGGTTAACTACCCCTCGTCTCATTGAAGTCATTTTTCTATTTTGCGGTACCCAATAGCCTACACAGAAGAACATTGACAAATAATCGTACGGTGTTATTTTCAGTGCACTGGAATCTTGATGCTGTGCGTTGGGATCTGGATGCGGGTTCAACTCCGAGAGTACGTGGATATGAGCGTCGAAGGTAGTGGAGCTGCGCCGTTGGCCTTGGCCTGCCTCGGGGTGCTTGTCACCCTCGCTTCTATCTTAGCCTGTTGCTGCACAGCACGTGGACATCCTGCGCTTTTGTACTTGGTGCGTATTTAATCACGAATGAAAATTTAAATAGCCCAGAAAACTATATAATTTTCAATTCTCACAGTACGGAGCTTTTCTGGCAGTTGTCGTCCTGCTGGAACTCGGTGCTGGTGCTTCCGTCTATGCTTATCGCAACGCCCTGACAGACGGCTTTGATCAAGGCCTGAACGAAAGTCTGGTAATTTACGGAAAGGATAACTCCAAGAGCGCAGATATCGACACCATGCAATCTACTGTAAGAACTCGCCTTACATTAATTATAGCTTATCGGTAATGGAATAAATACCATGACCAACAATTATTTTCGCATGTTGATTATTTTGACAAAATGATATTTGTTACAGCTTCATTGCTGTGGGAACCGCGGTTGGACTGACTGGTCAACTTTATCCCCACCACGTATGGTGCCCGAGTCGTGCTGCAAAGTGCCAAAGGACGAATGCGATACTTCGAAAGAAGAAGATGTGTACACTGAAGTAAGCGGCACTTATCTATATACTATATACTCGTTCATGTAGAGGTTCTTTGGCTTAGTGTCAGATATAAATCAGCATACACTTTGATTTTAGGGCTGTTACAACCAGGTAGTGGACTTCATAAACGGAAACATTGGCTTGGTGGCTGGAAGTGCGGTAGGGGTTGCCTTTTTCCCTTTAGTTGGGGTCTTCCTGGCCTGCTGCCTAGCCTCCAACATCAACAAGGCCAAATACGAACAAGTTGCCTAATCATCGTCGCGGCAAAATCCACGGAGACGTGAAGAGTTGAAAAAGAATAATTATTTACTGTTATCTTTGATTTTCCATACTGCAGAATATTTAACGTTATTTTCATACGTAACGTGTTGATTTCAATGTGTGTGTGTGTGAATTACTTGTAGATTTATTTTTATATGCATGTATTCCAAAGCAAGGTATCGACGACTGTTTCGACGACCTAATTTCGCCAGTTTATTCGCGATCTCCTGCGCAGCAGGGCAAGTTTAAAACTCATTGTGACGCAGGCGTCTCAGCGGAAAGAAAAGTATGTATTAATATTATGATATATTATTGATTATAGCGCACATAACTTTCGAATTTATATTACGCGCTTGATGAAACTAGTCAATTCCATGAGTAGGTATAGGTATATAATCATTGATCATCTGAGGAATAACGCAGAACACGTTCGATCTAGTTCGCGTAAGAAAACCACAGCTGACATGAGCTAAATTTCTTATCGACGATGAAGAATCTGCAATTCAGTGTCCAGCCATTCCAGTAATCCAACTTTATTCTATGTTGAAAATCTTTTAGTCTGCAATGGCTGAATTGGAATTGACCAGTCACTATAAAGTACCGTTTGAATATCTTCAAGTTCCATCACTACATCAACGTGCTATGAAATTCACATACATGCGTATGGGTGTATGTATTCCATACTATATCGCGTTGTGTAATATTATACACGGGAAAAAAAAGATGTAATTATTTGGACAGCACTCTTTTTGGAGTTAAATCTACAGCAATTGCTGTAAATTTAACTCCAAAAATAACGAAATTATAAATGCGGGATTGATAAACCTTAACGCAATTGCTGTAGATTTAACTCCAAAAAGAGTGCTGTCCAAATAATTACATCTTTTTTTTCCGTGTACAATGATAAATTATACGTATACCGTTACATGTGACATACAAGTGACATTATATCGGATAATATCCGGAATATCTCCCAAGTCAAGTTGCGAGAAGATCATTTAGATATTACGTAATCACAAGTGGGAAATTTCGTCCAAATGAAAGAGGAAAGTTATTTTACCTAATTTTGATGGTGCTTAAAAAATGCGTCGTGAATCGCATTTCCTAAATAAACGGAATGTGCATTTGCATTGTTTTTCGTTTTAAGGAACACGTGGCCTATGTATAATTTTTTCTTGCAATCGATACCAAATAAAACGAGTTCATGTTGATCTCTAATTATCTTATTCTATTTTATACAGTTTCAAGCGTATGAAAATTGATTCACTAATTATTTCGATTAAATCTTCAACTGCGATCGCGGGGTACTTTTCTAAGTGTTTTTCAATCTGTTACTATTTAGGTGTGACTAGCAAATTAACCTTATACATGTGATTATTCATTTTTCGTTTTCCAATTGAAAATATTTTTAATATGTATCAGCCTTTATGAACTACTATATTATATTATATACTGTATATATAATAGGGTGTCCTGTTTATTATTTTTATTTTTTTATTCCACCGGCCACCAGTCATAACTTTAGTAGTTGGTCTGAAACGAACCCACACCAAAGATGAGCTTCGTAGCTCAAGTCTAAGAGGTGCCGCAATCAACATTTTCATTTTTTATGTTAATAAAATTAAAATATATATATATCACGATCTGAGGGAATGGATAAACATTGAATTTGATGAATTTTAGTGTGTTAGCAATGAATAAAAAGATAAGTGCCTTTTAAATCCAATTTATTATGGAATCGCTGATTAAGCCGTCTAGGAAAATAATTTGTGGCACTTTTTGGAAATTATTTGCGACGATTTCTTGCGATTGGGCACAGGTTGGAGTATTTTCGGAGTGTCAGAACAACATTGGACACAAGTAGGTACGACTCTATTAAATCACAGTTACAAGAAAGATAGAATGTCTTGGTTTTTCAACCAGCTCAATTTTTTGCAAAAAGCATGAAATAACATATGTTTGTATGTGTTTCGATGTCTTCTTTAGCTGTGATTTTTGTCGGTCCGACATCTTTTTATAAATACCAAGAAAAAAATTAAAAACGTGAAAACGCCATAATTGACAAAAAAAGGTCGAATAATGGGGCTAGGAGATTGAAACTTTGGCGAAATTTTGTTTTCATGACAATAAATGTTTGCCTAAATTTTTGTGTTGAAAAAAAATAAAAAAAATTTACGACCTTTTCAGGCTAAACCCGGTCTGAATAAGGCAAAGGCCCAATAAGTACGTTTTATGTAGAAAGTTGGTCAGTATAAAGCCCAAACTCCACATTTAATCCATTCCAAAAAATATGATTGGAGCGTACAGCCGATTATCGACATGGCGCTTTAAAATGAAAAAAAGCTCTTAGACTTGAGCTGCAATGCTCATCTTTGGTGTGCCATATTTTCCGTGCTTTGAAACATTTTTCTTAATTTTTTCAGATTTTTTGGATCAACCCTTTTTGAGTTATAATTTCTTTTTAACTCAAAAAGAAGGACCATTTTTAAAAATCTGAAAAAATTCACAAAAATCCTCTGACTGACGTAGAACAGTCTCCCATTTGCGAGAATGTGGAACGAATTTTTTAAATATTTTTTTTACGAATTGATTGATTTTTTTTTTAAGTAAACACTATACCCACGACTTTTATCCTTTCTAGGTCTGCCAGCACTATTTTCGAATTATACGAATGGGAAGACATTGGTATTCAACCGGTCAGTTACGACAGTTACTAGAACAATTAGTTCCATCCAGTATTCACTTTGCTCCAAGAATAAAATGTGGAAAAAATTGTTTGTTTCAAAGTGTATATCCCAGAAACGATGAACACGAACTGAAACGACCAATTTTTTCCACATTTTATCGTTGGAGCAAAGTGAATACTGGATGGAACTAATTGTTCTAGTAACTGACCGGTTGAATACCAATGTCTTCCGATTCGTATAATTCGAAAATAGTGCTGGCAGATCTAAAAAGGATAATAGTCGTGGGTGTAGTGTTTACTTAAAAAAAAAAAAAAAAAAATCAATCAATTCGTAAAAAAAAATATTAAAAAAATTCGTTCCACATTCTCGCAAATGGGAGACTGTTCTACGTCAGTCAGAGGATTGTTGTGAATTTTTTCAGATTTTTAAAAATGGTCCTTCTTTTTGAGTTAAAGAAAATTATAACTCAAAAAGGGTTGATCCGAAAAATCTGAAAAAATTAAGAAAAATGTTTCAAAGCACGGACTATTGTCAATAACACAAAAAATCACGGGGCAAATCGGAGAGGTCGCGGTCTGGAGGTTGGTTATATTGACGTGGACAGCCCCATATATGTATATATAACGCAAGCAGCTGATGCATTGAAAATGTCCTTCGTTATCTTAGTTTTCGTGCATTTTTTCATCTGAATCTCTGAATTTACATGCTGCGCTATTATTATTGCCATCTATGATTACACTACGAATCATCATTTGCACCGTGAAATCTACATTACCGAAATGTCCCTCGTTCTATTGTTTTTGTTCATTTATTTATTTTCTTCACGCAGCGGTTAATTAACATTACTATTGCCATCTATGATTACACAGAATCATTATGTGCAGAGTGAAATCTACATCACCTAAATGTCCCTCGTTCTATTGTTTTTGTTCTTTTATTATTTATTTCTTCAACTTCAGATTACGCACTTCCGTTGCATTGCTTCCGTTGCATCGCTTCCGTTGCATCATTTCAAGATTTGATCCCACAGACCTCACTACTGACCCGAAAACGGAAGCATTTTCAATGCTTGCATGGATGTGTGTATTGAATATATATCCAAACGACTAAATTCTACTTACGATAACTTATATTTAGATTTATGGTCTCTGTGCTGTTATCATACGCGTCTGTTAATTATCCTGTATGTGTATTATTATATGTGAGAATATTAAATTCTGATCTTGCTGCACAAAAATATACAATAACATCCGCGAGTATAATTGAGTAAACATAAAAGAAAAAAAAATGGCACCAAACATCGTGTGAGCGTATATATTATATGTATACATGCTGGTTTGTCTGGACCAAAGTTACAAAAGAAGGAAAGGAGTGAACTATGCAGGTGTAACTTATATTCCATCAGTGTAAAAGATAATTAAAATACTAATATTCTGATTATATAACTAACGTTTTGAAGAAGAATGAAGACACAATATCATACAGTGTAATTAATCAAATTTAGTCATTCGGTGAATTTATAAGATTGTATTGTGTACAACCCAATTATAATTGTTCGACAAAGAATAAAATCCATTATCGCAGGCCACATTCATTTATGCTCTGTCTCTCTCTCTCTTGCTGTACCCTAAGTCACTAGAAGTGTTTCGAGGTATGAAGAAAAACGGCCTTGAACTCAGAAGAATTGGAAAAGGGTTCAATTTTCTAAATTTTTCATAACTGTACACACCAGGCTACAGCCTGGCGCGAAAACATTTGGGACAGTGAGTCAAAAGTCAAAACCGCAAAGAGACAAGTGTCACTACCTAGTGGTGGTGGCTGGTGGCGAGGAAGTGGGCGAGTAATATGTATTTTAAAAATGGCGGCGGTCGCCATAATCCAGTATAACCTCAAAACAGTAATGGCATAGAATAAGTATAAAGTATCTAAAAACGTGATTACGTTGATTTTTTTTATGTATTCCGCCGGTGGGAGAGCAAGTGATTCTAACATGATCAAGGCAATTCTAGTGTTCAACAATCATGGGAAACCTAGATTGTCAAAATTTTATCAATACTTCGTAAGTATATATTCAATAGAATCTGATACCTTTCAATTTGACAGCTGCCGCTATCGTGAATAAAATTCCTTGAAGAATCGAAAATCTTGATAGTTAAACCTGACGAACAACGGATATATGAAACGAAATACTTTTTAATAATTATACTTCAATATTTATTTACAGAATGAAGATATGCAACAGCAAATCATAAAAGAGACATTCCAACTCGTTTCCAAAAGAGACGACAATGTTTGTAATTTTTTGGAAGGAGGTAGCCTGATCGGAGGTTCAGATTACAAACTGATATACCGACACTACGCGACTCTCTATTTTGTATTTTGCGTCGACAGTTCTGAATCTGAACTGGGAATTCTCGATCTGATCCAAGTGTTTGTTGAAACTTTGGACAAATGCTTCGAAAACGTTTGCGAACTAGACCTAATATTCCACGTTGACAAAGTGCATTACATCCTGAACGAGCTAGTCATGGGAGGGATGGTTCTGGAGACAAACATGACGGAGATTCTGACCAGAATCGAAGACCAAAATAAGCTGGAAAAACAAGAGGTGAGAACCGATTTCCATCTTTTCCTGTATCTGTGCCCTCCTCTTCATGTAGAAACTGAACCTCGTAGAATTTGGTATTGAAGTAAAAGTGGACCACAAGGCTTACAATTATAATTCTGCTTTCTATTGCATACCGCATGAAAGAGTTGATGGATGGATTAAATTGCTCGATAGTCGTCGCTTTTACCTATCTTTAGATACTGACTTAAACTCAATTTTAGGGGACTTACCAAACAGTGCGACCTTGCTCACCTCGTCCGATTCTCCTTCTGGGACCTCCTCCCTAAGTCAATTAGAAATAAGACCTCTTGTTCCGTTTTGGTATAGCCTTCGCATATGTGTAAGGAAAGATGTCCTATTTTGTCTGTGATCTTTTTTTACATATTATTACTTCGTTTTACTATTTTCCTCGCTTTTCTTCATTCATATCAATATCGTTTTTAAACGAATATTATTATACTATTTATAAATCAGTACGTAAGATGCTATAACATATTATAGCTTTTTAATTGAAAGTCAAATATTTATAACATTTTTTAAACAAATATTTCGCATGAATTTTATTCATTCTTTCCATTTTCTTTCACAATATCCGAATCAACGTCTGAAAAGATTAGTGCCTTTATACTAAAATGTATTTAACAATAACTTGAATAAAATGTGAACCATACACATTCACAATCTATGTCTATTATTAATCCTCTGAGTGTCTCTGCAATATTCTCTCCAAACTCTTTGTAATTGTAACACACAGTTTGAATTATAGAATTTCCACTAACCAATGTCTTATCGCTAAATTAATTTGTTAGAATCCTCGTTTGCAAAGTCTAAGCCTATCACGTTTCCAATCAATAATCAGTACTTAGTAGATGGAGGAGAACTTTTGCTTCTTCTATTGATCTTCGACACCGCTCTCATAATCCACTACAGGTCGAAGCTAAAAGTCTAAAAAATCCTCGTAAACTGTTGATGTACGTATGATTAACATAGAAAAAATTTACACAGGCATTCATCTTACATTTCCTATTACACCTGAACATGGATGAGAAGATCATATTTATAAATAGATAATCGAACGCAGAGATACGTTTTTGAATAAACATGAAAATCTTGTACTTGTATGGCAAAGTTAAAGACATCACGCTTCTTATCCATGTGGCTTGAAAACATCAGAGTTGATAATTTTTTTCCATGTGTACAGGCCGGGATAACTGCAGCTCCAGCGCGTGCCGTATCTGCAGTGAAGAACATGAACATACCGCAGCAGATAAAAGACATGAAATTACCTGATCTACCGCAGGCAATAAAGGACCTCAAGTTCTGACCAGCCGTTACGTCGCTGGCGCCCAGCTGACTAGATATCCCTCCACTTGCGCCAGTAATTTCCTCTGTCCGGGTAGCAGCTTCTCTATCCACTAGCCAAACGGGCGAAAGTGCACCGATGCTACCGACAGTGTCGAGCCACGTCGCGTGCACAGTATTTCATCGATATCAGGGATAAGAATTAATCGCAATTGTTTTAAAATCTATGGATCCATTCCACCTTCAAGGCTTGAGACTTATACAAAAAGTCTTTTATTCCGTAGTTAGCCACTGCGTTTGGAGATTATCTATACTGTTATTATTTACACCATGAATTTAATTTGCAGATCGAATGTATTTTATAATAAAGTTTATCTCAATACTCGGAGAATTTATATGTCAATTTTTACAGTGCGATTGTAGATAAATTCAAAACAGAATTATTCGCTTATTATCGATATATCGGCGGCTTGTAGGAAAAGGACGTGATCATATCTCTGCCGAAATAAAACGGTGAATTTATACTTGTGGGCGATATTATATCTGAAAATTTACGCATTATGGAGCATGCGATGTGGCTTTGAAAAAAAACTATGTTCTCAGTTACGAATCATCACGATTGAAGAAAAAAATTTCTGTGATACTCTGTCCTCTACGGCACGAAATGTATAGGTGTAATAGATGATCCAAATTGTGAAACGAAATACATATGAGATATTGAAAATCGTATTAGATTCAACGTACTAACCCATCGGTCTCTTGCCAATTTGATACAAGACGAACTCAATTCAATTACAAGTTCTGATATTGGGTGGGGTCAAAAGTGGAAGTAATATAATCTTGAAATTTAACCAATTATGTTATGATACTTGTAAAGCTTGACTTGGCGATGTGATGTTATTAAAATCATAGATTATATTATTATATGCTAATGTTGTCTATTGTTGTGTCGATTCTAAAAGACTTAACATTTACCGAATATTACAGGTCATTCAAAAAATGCCAGATAAATCGAAAAATAAAAGAACAGTAAAATGATCTAACTCAAACTGTGTTTTCACCACACCTGCACGGAAAGTACGACTTTCGGCCCGCTGCGTGTACGGGAAGTCGTGCTTTCCGATGCAGGGGGTGGTGAAAAATAGCATACAACCCACGGGAGTGAAAAAGGCCATCCCAAACTGCGTTCTTGCCACCCTCGCCTTCGGCTCGGGTGTCAATCTCACATGCAGTTTGGAATAGCCTACTTTCCCTCCCTAGGTGTGTAATATACTATTTCATCACGCCGTGCGGAAAAGCGCCTTTATATGCACGCAAGCGTGCATATAATAATCGCACTTTACGCACGTTTGTGGTGAAAAATTTTGTTCGATACATGGGGAAAAATTGTTTTTACAAAAAAAAAATTTTCGCTCTAGTATCGAAATGTACTATTGTAATCGATTATTCTACCATTCACCGTCATAAGCTGAATGTCGTAAAGTCCTGCAATTGAGAGCGACATTCCAATTGCTCACTTTGCTTTCCAGCACAGCTCTTAGTCATGCTTACGAAGCTTGTATCGGTTGCTCAACACATTCTATTGCAAGAATGAAGTTTAATAATAGTATAATTGAGGGATTCTGGAGAGAAAGGGCTCACGGTACAAAACACTTTCATAAGCTATGAGCTCTTTTTTCCCAGGATTGGGCAACTTGTAATTCATAAAACTGTTTCTACGAATTGGAAGGCATCGTTAGAAATTGATGCTATTCAAGCAAAATCAAGTTTGAAATCATTTTCGTATATAAACACTTTATTCCTATTACTTATCATTATTATGCACATTATCAATTCGAACCCGAGATGTACAAGACATTATTTTTTACCACTAGTAATTTCATGTTTAAGTGACGTCCAAATGAAACCAGCTCCAGATTCGGTCAAGGGTGGGGGATATGGGGAATTCTTCAGTTTATAATAGTCCGATGGTGCGTGCATCACGAATTCCATGCATTCTAACTTCCTAGGTAAATCTTCTTCTGGTCCGATCAAGTACGTCTCGGGTTGAAATCCATCTTCCGGTGGAGGACTGCGTTGGAAAATAAAAAAAGAATTGTTATTCTCCATGAATAGTTCGTGCAGAAAATAATTACTCTTTGTTATTCTCGTTAGATTTGAAGACAAAATTAGCTATCAAGATTGATTATTTGTCATTGAGACAACGACAGTGTTTCGGACCTAGAAGTAGTTGGAATAAGCCACGTAACAGCTGCGCTCTTCTCGCAGTACTGATCTGTGAGAAGACCTCGAATCTGAGCGTAGTAAACACCGCCGTCAACGTCTTGCATTGATACAATATCTCCGACTTGGATGTAAGAGCCTTTGTAAAAGACGTAGTCACTGGTTACAGGCGTTGCGACAGAGGCAGGCGCCTTTATCGGCTGGAAGAAAAATGTTTGAATAAGCCGATGATTAAGACATTACTATAAATAATTATTACGTTAAAAATGTTATCAATAAATTCTCTAATTTGCAAAGATAATGAATATTGTTATTATTGCTTCTCACAGTCTTCTTGAAAATGTGTCGACGTCCTTTTCCCTTTGGTAAAAGCTTGAGAGGTGCTGCGGGTTTGTTTTTTAGATACCTCGTTACCCTCGTACTTTTTCTAGGTTGTGATTTTGAGTCGTTGGGTTCGGTTTTGATGTTTGTATTGGCGTTATTCGACGAATTATTGCTGGCTTTGTCATCGTCGTCAATAGCGTTCGCACATCGGTCTGATTCGAAACAATTGTTACATAGATTACCCGCATCTGTACCATGCCATAGTATACTTTCTGCTCCCTCGCATTTTACACACTTCGGCTTTACTCCCAACGGCATTATGCGGACCTCACTCTTCACTTTATACTTGAAATTATTATTCCCCTCTTATATTTTATTCGGTAGAGAATGTACTTCGTGACATTTGACATAAAATTAAATCGGTAAACCCTCACGGACGCAAGCCTGCATTTTTGTTTACGTTTTTATCTTTATCGAGCGATTTACAAACTTGAGACAGTTCAGTTACAGCTATCGTCCATAGATGGCGGTCGCATCACTCACTGCAATCACACAAGGCTAGAGACCATTGTTAACGATTATTGCGATCGAAAGGCGGCATGGTTTCAAAGTGAATGTAAAATAATTATCCAAAAATGAATTATTCTCGATCTTCTCATAGTAATTCTTGGTACATAGTGGAACAATTACGAAATTAGTTAAACACAACTTGTTCATTCGGTTATCAGACCCTATATAATTTCATGTGTTCTTCGAAATTGCACAATGATCATACATTCGTAGTAAATGTATATAGTATAAAATATATATAATATAGTAAACAAATAGTATATGATACGGCACGACATGTATACAGGATATTTTCGGCAAACGCCTCAGTAGCTTCGAACACTTGGAGTATATACGCGTATCAGCGTATGGAAATCTGCGCGTTATGCGATAGACAGTCGACATAAATGTAAGCTGATCGTATACAAAAATAGAAGTTGCATATGGGGCATTCCACGTCAAACCGACCCCCCATGAGCGTGACCCTCTGGGATTTCGATGCCCAATGGATTTTTTGGTTCGTTTTGGTCAAAAATGATGCCTCTAATTTTTTTAAAATTTTTCCGACATTTTTGAAGGTCGTATGGTGACCTCAAATATCATCATCAAGATGGACATTTTTAAAATCGATGATTTTTTTTTGTAAAATCAGGGACTCGAAAACACATCGTTTGGTCATAGTCCGATCATGGGATGAAAATGCTAACATTTTTTTATTCAATTTTTGATTTTTATTTTTATTTATTTATTTATTTATTTCACGGGAAAAAAATTCCCTTTTTACATAATAAACAAATGGGAGAAAAAAAAGCAAGAGGCAACAAATATTTTTCACAAAAATATCAAAAAATTCTAATCACGGTTTTTTGTAGTAAAAAATAAAACAAAAAGAAACTTTGTCTTGGTGAAATTTGATTTTCTTGCTGGTTCGAGA
>JAFFZH010012296.1:6558-28349 GCA_018420115.1 Euura saliciscinereae
AGCCATCGTAAGATCCGACGAATCATCGAATATTTGAAAAAAAATCGACTTATTCGAACTATTCGAATAATTCGAATATTCGATTCTACTCGAAATATTCGAATAGTTCGAATAGTTCGAATAGTTCGAATATTCGAATTATTCGAATAGTTCGAATAGTTCGAATATTCGAATTATTCGAATAGTTCGAATAGTTCGAATATTCGAATTATTCGAATTATTCGAATTATTCGAAGATTCGAACTATTCGAAAACTCGAATATTCGATTCGATTTTCGAATCGAATAGCACTATTCGATTCGATTCGATTCGAACACTATTCGCACAGCCCTACTTTATACACGTTTACGTATCCGCTCTCTGTGCATGTGATACACACGAGTTAAAAGTTACTGCACCGCGCACTCGGAAACCGAGGTGAGCTTCGTGACTACTCTTCACTCTTTTCTTATTGTAATTGGTATTGGTATAAAATATATACACACAAGAGCTTCTAACGGGTTAAAAATCTGTAAACTCGAGAGTAAAAACCAACTCAGAGGGGATGTTAATTGACGATAGAGAAAAAGACAGAGAATGGAATTTGGGAATAATTTGAAAAGTTTAAGACCTCGTTATACTCATGTTTGTAATTTGAATAGAATTTTTAAACAACCACGGTATAAGAAGTATTTGTCAATGTCACATTCATTTATGTAATCGTGATTTCGGTCTCGCTGGAAATGAACGTACATCCATCCCTATTTTTCAATCAGATTTCAAATACCTACGTGTAGATTTTTATGCGGATATTTCGAATAGACACACGTGTTGCGAGTGGGTTCTAAAAACAAGTGTCCTTCCTTTCATCGCGGGTTTGTGACGGTGAATCAAAGTAGTCCTTGGGGAGTTGTAGCCAACTCTGACGATCCTCACACGACTCACGCAAGGGGACTACGTGTCTCGTCTGGACAATCCACCGGAACTAAATACGCTACTTTGAGCAAACATCTGGATAATTGAAACCTCGACAAGCGGAGGGAAGGTCGAGGGATTAATTCGTCACGCAAATACTTCACGGTTTGTTTATATGCCCCTGGATATTCGTAACACTGTTATTATCCTCGCAATAGGTACGTAGAGAAATGGGCGCGAGAAATAATTCATTAAAAAAACTCTCATAAAATGATGCTTCTTCTGGGTAAAATTTAATTCGATAGTCTAAAATCTAATTCCATGAGTGGTTCAAGTTTTAACGAGAAATGTTGTTATATAATTACGGATATAGAAGAATCCCGACGTCAATAAATACGGCCTAAAAATATTCTTTCAATTAGCAGAGTAGCCGCGCAGCTGACGTCAGGCGAAGATAAGACACACCCTTCCCAGCTGATCAACCGATAATACAGCGAAATAACAATGGCGCTTCCCGCGTTCGTAAATATCAACAAAAGTTGGCGATCCAAAGAATTGAAAAAGACGTACGGGTCTTATAGAATATCGTGTGAAAACTGAGCTTCGAAATTTTCCAATAATTATAATAATTACTGTGTTGGAAATTCTCAGCTTCGGTTTAATACTGTAAATTGAAAAGAAAATAATGAATAGCTTCGTAAAAGAAAGGCTAGCCTAGGCTCGACTTGGCTGGCTCTGGAGGTTTCGGTTTGGTTGCACAAACAACAAGATGGCCGCCACCACCAAAGCCATCGCCCATTGAGCCGAAGCGTTGTTTTGTGCAGAAAATAGAAAAAGTGTAAAGCATAGAAGAGCGGAGCGTCAATTCTTTACGAATGTCTGCAGGATATCTGATATATAACCGAACGTCCGCTTATACTGCAAGCGCACGTAACCAGAACTGAAAATAACGATCTTTGCTTTAATTCTCAGCGACGTGAAATCGTCCATGAAAAAACTCGACCGATGTTACTCCTAACTCCGTACATTTTCAGAATTATACGAACTGTTAACGTCGGTACATTCGAGCACGATGAAGAATATTTCTGAAAATCGGATCGATAACCTCAATTTTTCCATATCTCTGTATGCAGAATTTGTGGCCTCGCGGATAACGCCCCTTCGTCGCAAGTATTACAGTCTGCGTATAAACGCGTGGTCGAGGATGTCCGTTGCATTCGCTATCAGCAGCAGCGCCGAAACGCACGAATCAATTCTCTCATGGTTATAACGACTGATGGAGTCTCACCGCAATTGGAATTGATATTTTTTTCTACCTCGTACCAAATGCAGATGAGAGTCTGGATTCCCTCGACGCTGCGCTGTAATCCCTCGTCCATTTATGACTAAAATTATCATCAACTCTCGCCAAGTATACATAATATACAGGGTGGCCCATTCTCGACACATGAAATGGGCCATCCTGTATATGAGGGAAAAAAATTAGATGGACAGTCGTCGGTCGGTTCTTCTATTTAATATCAGAGACAGTTACGCCGATGCGTCATGGATAAACAAAGGATGAAAGAACAGTATAACGGGGAAAGAGTAGAGAATTAACGAATGATGTACAAAACTGCACGTAGGCGTCGTAGTCCCGCTCGGTGCAGGGTGGTGATATAAAAGAATAAAGTGAAAGTAGCGATGAAACTTTATCGCTTTAACAATTATGAGCCGGAATTGAATACGACTTACAATTAGACCCGGGCACTGGAACTGGAAGTCTGCTCTATTTTATGTCTCTATAGCTTGGACCGGGTTACGAGTACCTATGCCATACCTCTCACTGCTAGCTTCTGCAGGCTCATAAATAATTCGATTCCATTCTTGATCCACCAGACTGCAGCCGATGTTTCACAAGCTTTATGGCGGCACCCAACCTCGATGCATCAAATTAGCACGGTGCAAGACCTTCGAGGTTTCTAAAAATTGTGTTTTTTTTTCATCTATCCTTTTTCTTTCTTGTCAATCTCTTTTAACATCGACAGACTCGATCGTTTCAAAATCGAGGTGATAGAACGATCAGTATTTTGTTGTCCCGGGTGCGTGATAACCGATTAAAAAGAAATCCTTGATGCCTAATAAAACAAGAGATTACGACGTTAGTAGGTAAATCTGAAAGCTCTTGATAGTGGATTACCGAAGCTTTGCGCCGATCATTCACAGGATTAGGTTATCGCGCGCGGCGCTCCGTAGCCGGAGTTACGGCACGCGGGTCGAGGGGGACACGGTTGTTTTTGTCGATTCGACAAATTGCTCCAAATTCAGCATGAAAAATCGTTCAAACTCGTATCTATCCATATCTTCGATGAGAGTGTGATAATATTCAGGATCAGATATGAGAGGCTGTTGAGCGGAGGTGATGGCGGTGAAAAAGGAATGAGGGAATAAAAAAAAAAGAATAAGAAAATAAACGCTCGGGAATTAAGAGTCTAAGAAAGCTCGAAAGCTTCGAGGAAGGAAGCCAGAGTTTGAGGAACGAGACCGTCTCGGCGTGGAAGAACGTGAGAGCCCACCTTGAGCCACATCCAGGGCTTTCTAAAGTCGTTTGTCTTGCGAATAATTAAATTCTAATCACCTCTCCGCTTCGCTGCATTGCAGGGAAAATCTCCCGGTGCAGCCGCTGCTGAGCGAAGAACTGACACTCTTCACACGATAGAATTACGTCCACCTCGTACTCTCCTGTTATTTATTTTTATTTATTCTTTTTCTTCCCTTTCCCTTTCCCTTTCTCTCTCTCTCTCTTTCTTTCTCCTTCTCTCTGCAAGATTTTATTTTCACCGCGTCGCAGCCTCGCCGAGCTGCCGAAGCCAAGGGTGTCGTTAGTCTCCGCTGAGCGGTGGTGATTCGCTGATTACCGAGGTAAATAATAAAAAAAGCGAGATAAACCGAACGGAAAAGTGAGAAAGACGAGAAGTGAAAAAGAAATAGGAAAAAAAAGGGTGAAAATTAAACGAAACGTCCGAGTGACGAGGTCGAAACAAGCAAGGTTTGCTGACAGTGCAACGAGGGCACGTCAACTATACTCGTTACACACTTCAACCCCAACGAGTCCTAAGCTCTAGAGACACGCCAAGGCGGAGACAAGATAGAGTTGAAATGCGATCGCCGCGCTCTCAGAGACGAGATTTATGGTCGATCAGTTGCCGTATGAAAAAAAATGTTTTTGCTATTCGCAGGGGGTGTATGCAGTACCCAGTGAAAGATAGCCGTAAATTATTAAACCAAAATAGAATAATGAAACGGATAAATGAGTAAAACTAATACTAGACACAGCATTTTTCACAGGCGTTATAGGTATGGAGGTGCACGGTATATATCTTCACGTGCCTCGGACCGGAAACACTGTCGTGGAACTACAATTTATCTGTAAAACTTTACGCCGTAGTACGACGAATTACATAGATCCGAAATTTTCACAAAAATAATAATAATAAGAAAAAAAATACCTCCAGCTTATATACTTCAGGTTCTTTCGATTTTAGATTAAAAAAAAAAACCTCTACCCCCGCGGATTTGGATAAAATTTGATATAATTTCACCGAATGATCTGCAGAAAAATAACCTCAGGCACGATATCGTAATTTTCTGCAATCCTATTCTATTTCTAAACTATACGTAATAAATAACGTAATTATTTCCTGTCAATAAACGTGATCACTTCCTTTACGTAATTTTGATCGTTCGTGTCTTTAATTTTCCACCGTAGATATATCTAATACTCGAAACCGTATAACAGTGGATTTTGTTGTTACGATTCAAATCTCGATCACTGCCAATCGCGGTGATTGGTGACGCGGCGAACCGAGGGAAATGACGTAATTCGGCAAAGGATTGGAAAATACAGTAACAATTTTGCGGAGAGCGAAAATCGAAGGGTGGAAATCCAACGCCGCAATGTCGCACCGGTGTCTGCCTGAGTGACGTATCATTATATCGAGTGACCCAATTAAAACGAACCCAAACCCAAAGGTACCTCGCGGCTCCGGGTGTATAATAATAAGTAACCTTTTTCGCCACTAGATCGAGCGATATAGCTGCAGCAATTTTTAACTGTCTACAACCAGGACCGCAGCACACTACACGCTTCCGGGTCCGTGGGATGGGAACTGGGATTAGCCTCGCTGCATGAATGGACTCCTAATGGCCGTGGAAAAAATTAACGGCTGCAGTGAAAATCCGTCGATTCGTGGCTCAAATTTTGTCATACAACACATACAATGAAACTCGAAGGACTCTGATTACACTCCGGTTAATATCCTCGAAACTGCGTCGTGTCGCAAGTCTGCTAATTCGTGTAATTAGCGTTACGCTCCGGTACATAGGTACATACCGGTTGGATTCTACTACGTGCCGATGTTTGGCGGGGCGCGATGACGGGCTAAAACGACCCTGAGATCCCCGCAGGGAACTTTAAACTTGGCAGACAATCGGGTTAGACAAGTCAAATAGCTGTGAGCGTCGTCGCGGTATCAGAAGTTCGATTTTAGGAAGCTAATACGCAGCCCCTCGTCTCGCGAATAACGTGATTCTGGCAATTAATAACATCACCCCACAACGTCTGCACCTCGTGTTTGATTACGTCAAACCGTGCTGTATGAGAATCGTAACGTAAAGTATATGAGTAATTGTTTCTCTGGGTATTTCTGCCGATGATATTTCGGGGGTGAAATAGGGAGTCGCAACCTAGCTGATGCATTTCACGGGGAATTGGTTTTCTCAGATATTGCCAGCGTGCCGCGGGTAAAGCTTTACTTTATAAGTTCGCTGGCCAAAGCTCGTTGGATTCGCGCCATCTGAAGACTGGCGAATCAAATGAAACAAACGGAATATCTTACGAGTCACGAAAGAAAAATACGTCAGAGATTACGCGGACCCGACGGGACCCCGTTTTTACCATAAATCTCGGTATTGGTACGCGGTATCCTATCTCACGGCGCTGCGGCACGATATCGATTATACAAACTTTGTTCGTTTATAAAATTTCTCTTAAACTCTATACCTTAAAGTTACTCTTTGCTCTGAACATAATGGCGAGTAGTTTAATCCCGCGACTTTTGAATGGTGTAGGATACAATTAGGTTCGCTATAAAAGAAGACTGTTCGTATATATGTATATGTATCGAGAGGCAATAAAGGGAGGATAATGAAGATTTAACAGAGCCACAATCACGCAGCGGCTTATTGCGAACCCCCTCCGATCAATTAGGCATTATTTTTCGATTAAACAACGAATAGAAACAAATCCCGTTTCGAGTTCTGATGCGATTTAAATTAGCACATGGTGCCGGCGACGTCTGTCACCAACTTCCCACCTTCCAGCCTCCATTAAATGTCGCTTGGGCTATCTACATACCCCTTGAGACAGTTTCAGGAAATTAGAAGGACGCTGTAAGAAAGTTCAAGTCGTATAATCCGCTCGTGGCTTCTTCTCCTTATTCACAGTCTCTGGAGTTGCAAGAATGATAACTCGGAGAGTAGATATCTTGATCTCGAAGTTGGTTAAAATGTAATTAAATAAGAAAAACACGAGAGAAAAAAAATTATAAAAAGGTTCATTCTTCTTTTTTTCTTTGAGGACGAAACATATATCAAAGTGAAGTACTTGGGCGGAAGTAAAGGTATATATAGTTTTTCGCGTAGCCAAGGGAGCTTGAAATATTTGGACAAAGCGAACGATACGGCAGCTTAGCTGCACAGAGAAAATAGTACATTTCTTTCGCGCCAGATTCTCTAGCACAATTTCACCGGCACAAAAGGATCTCGAAACGCGTCTATAGGTGGCTTCAAGAACGGAGACGAAGCTGAGGAAGCAACGAGAAGAGGTGGAATCCAATTTAATAATACTTTTCCTCGTCGTCGTCTATAACCGCTGGAATCGAAGTGGCCGATGGATACCAAACCCCCCGATCCACGTCCCCCGCATCGCGCTTTTCGCTCTCTTGCTTCATCTAATAAATCCGTCAATTTCGAAATAGAAGTGATATTATGTGTAGTTTGAAAAGGGAAGGAAAGGAAGGAAGATAAAGTCGTTCATGTAACAAAAATTGAAATAAAACAAAACGTACAAATGTAGGTATGTTCGTGAATATGAATCGGGTAAAGGGGTTGAGGTAGAAAAAAAATCTGGCAAATGCATGTATGTAGAGTATATTGCGCAGTATTTCGTAGCGGATAAAATCGCGTTATGAATCACCGAACGGGAACCTGTGCAGTGCCCCGGCTTGTATATTTCGTATATTTCATTACGCGGGGGTTTCCGGTGTAATAACAAATAACCGGAAGTCAAGTGGGAAGAAAACACCGCCTGGGAGATAAAGCTCACTTCGAACAGGGCTGTAAATCCGGGCTGGGTGTCGCTGCCCGATTCAAAAGCATACCGCGTTCTTATATCGTCCGGATTCCGGAATCCTCTGAACGCGTAACATCGGTTGACTCGCTTCATGAAACCCCGGCTATAGCCCGGCCACTCACGGCCGATAATCAATCAGACAAATATCCGAACCAGAGCTAGCTTTGAAGCTGGCTATCCGACCGGAAGACTGACCTAATCTCTGGCGTAAATCACGCAATTAATTATCATCGGTGCTTTAGGGTCTAATCGAATTGACCATCCGCGTTTGGTTCAGTGAATGAAATAGCTCAGCAGATTGAACAAATTCTCTAAAAACGAAATAAAAAGAACCTTCGTCATCATAATTTCGGCAGAGGTCGAAGGCTGTGGGGGTCCCACGTTGACACCGGGCCAAAGTTCGGTCTTCTAATATCTCCGCTTCCGTTTTTGTCCGGGGGTTATACAGAAAGAACGAACGATGCGACGCGATATGGTGCAGACTTGAAGTGATCTGATAGTAGTGTGATGTCAGGAATTGCAGAGGGTCGGGGATATTCTGGTTCGGATGCAGAATGCTGACTTGGTACGCAGCCTCCCGGGGTGCGCCGTCTCGCGGCGAAAGAGCACTTCAAGCCAATCGAATAAAACCTCGGCGACGCTCCGCATCTTGGTTTATTGAAAGCAAAGAGGTTAGAGAAGTCTGCCTCGCGCTCCAGGACCGGGGTTCGGGAAAATTAGGAATCGTTGAAGGATTTTTTCCCCTCTTTTCCAGATAATCGTAACGCACACGAGTTCAGATTGATAGGTAAAACGCGATGCGGATGTGTGATTAACGAGGTTTTCTGGAGGCGCGGGTCAGTTCCGAGATCTTATCGCGATTTGCACGTCAACCAATTAGGCTGTATTAATCACGTGGCATCTCGAGCTAAGCGGACAATAACTGAACAAATAATAGCCCGGTACTATCTATGGCTTGTAACACGGGGGGAAGATCTATGGCTCGATTAATCCTACCCTGCACAATGCAGCCTCGGACTTTGTTCGAAACACTTTTCCCTCCTCACGTACGTTGTTCAACTTTGATCACCCCCGCAGTCCGAAAGCAATTATTAACTCTCTTCGGGTGGAAGAAATCATTCAATCTCCAATTGTTCGATTCACTTTTTATTATTCAGTATCACATAAAACCCTAGTATCTTAAACGTATAAAAATTCAAGAAAGTACACATGTTCGACTACCAAGGGGATAGTAATGACTTTGAAATGTCATTTTTCATGCTTCATAGAATGGTTTTTGCACGACTGAAGCAAGAAATTTAGATTTGTCTTCGACGCATTAGATAAAATCTTATACCGGTGAATCAATTCCAGTTTTTCTGGTCTCAAATTGTTCGTTAAAGAAGCTTTATCGAAATGAACAGATAACTTTTTGATCCGATAAAAAATGTACCGGATATTCGAAGTTTTCTGAAATAAAACAGCATTTTTCTCATCATAGTAATTTTTCTCATAAAGTAATTTTCATGATAACTAGAGTAAAAATAAGTTTATTCAAAATTCTCTGTTGATTTCAAGAAAATCTCTGTACTGAATAGACTTCAAGACCAGAAAATCTAAAATCGGTTTACCGGTACATTTGAAATTATTTCGTGCATCATTTTGGACAAGAAAAATTTGTTTCCAAAATCGTGTGAAAACAATTCTCATGCATGAAAACCAACTTTAGGTACTTTTGACCGGTTTTTTTTTTCAACTTTTTTTTAACATTGGATAGAATCCGAATATTTAAAAGACACTCTTTCAGTTTTAATGATCTAATTATAATAACTGCTTAATCTGAGTTGAGAATGGAAATCAGGTAACCGGCCCAATTATTGAAAAACCTCAACTCATTACTGTACGGCTAATAGAAAATTAGATGATAATGTTAAAATATATTTCTATTATTATTATTATTATATAGGATCAAAGCCCTGTTATATTATTCGGTTACGTATCCGCTGTGCGATTTTGCAACGTGAATTTTATAGCCTCGATACGTGGCGAATATTTTCTTGCACTGCGGACATTCTTTTTGTTGGGCGGGTATAGTGCTACTGGTATGAACCCGCATGTGCACACTAAGTCCCATCTTGCTCTTGAATGTTTTTTTGCAAACATTACACTTGGCCAACAAAGTCATTATAAGAGTCATATGGCTCTGCATGTGCTCCTTATATTTATCCTTTGTTGGCGTCGGAGCATCGCAGACCTGGCACCTCGACGACATGTGCGTCCGCATGTGAACCTGAAAAGAATCGAAACAAAAAATCATAATTCACCACATAAATCGTCGACTTCGAAAAGAATATATTATGCACCAAGGGAAGGAAGCAGGCATGTTTGTCGAGCGCCGATTTTGCGGAACGAGTTGCAATTCGAATGTGAAGACGAGTTCTGCAAAATGCGCGAGACAAAACGTCTGCTTCCTTCCGATGGCACATATCTTATTTTCTATCACATATGCATTAAAAACGAGTGTAAGTGAGGCTAGAATCATGAATACGGCGTTCTCCGCTAGGGGCAGCACTTTCTTGGTTTATTTCACAGTTACTTTGGTTACGAGAATTTTATTTCCTCCTGACAGGGTTTTTTTCCTTCCTGCCAAAGTTTTTTTTCCCGCCAGCAAGCTTGTTCCCCGGTCAGAAAACTGTGACTTCCATCCCGTTAAGGAGAGCAAAAAACACGAATTTTTAATGCATGTGTGATAGAAACAAAAAATAGTCTGCCATTACCCCAAGGCCAAAAGCGTTCACGCAGACCCTAGCGCAAACGGGACACTTCGAATCCGACGTACTCTCGGCCGGCACATCCCCATCCACGGTATCAGCTGCGACGACGTTGTTTTTACGAATTGATATTAAAGAAGGCATGGCAAAAGTCGCAGGCTGTTCAATTATTTTAACAGACGCTTGCGAGCTCGTCGTTGAAACCGTCCGAGCTACTCCTTCGTCGGAAGAGTCGAAGTCCGACGTATCGGAAGATCGATAATCAGGAACTTGAATTCCTTCGAGATCCCGCATCTGCACAGTCACGACTCGATCGTCGAATCGCGGGGACGTCGGGGAATGGAAGTCGTGATCATCTCCCGGTGTCTTGCTCCCGCTGTCGTCATCTCGAAGAGGTCGAATACTTCTAATTTTCAGTAAATTCAACGGATCGGACTCGAAGCTGAGATCTGGGGTCACCATGGTCCTCGTTCGCTCCCTGGAGGCCTGCTCGTCGGCCATGCTGCAGTTCTCCTCGAGCGTTCGGCACCGAGCTGCAGTCAATCGAACATTCTCGTCTCCAGGGTCGCTCTCGTTATCGGAAATCGGGACCGACGACGAAACCGCGAATTCCTCGAGGTAGCTGGTCGGATCGCAGCGGTTCATCAAGGCCTTGTAGCTGGCCACCAACGATCTCGCTTCCTCGAAAGAATTGATCAAAGATCTTTTTGATTTTCTGGCAACGAGCGGTGCGGAGATTCGGGGGTATTGCGGCCTCCTCTGGGACAATCGCATCCGTTCGTGCCGAATTCTGAACCGACGGTCGTTCTTACGTGACGTAATACTCAGGTGATGGGCGCTCTTCAGCCATTCCGTTACGTCATTACTCGTTTCCCGTTTTACTTGCGCAAACGCTGATGGACGCGATTCGTAAGACTGAAAATATCAATTTGTTACAAAGTAGGAAGTAGAGTGAAAAAAATTAACGTACATTGTAGTGTAATTAGTAAAGGCGGTTAGTATGAAAAAATATTCAGTCTGAAGTTTTTCATAATCTAACTCTCGGTATTTTACTCAAAATGAATATATCTTTTCTGAGATTCTACATTTGTTTCCCAATCCCAATTCCTACCTCTGGAACTCGTTGAACTGAGTATTCCTTCGTTTTTGCATACACTTTGTTGACCTCTAGTCGAAAATTGTCCGACATTTGTAATTTTATATCACACATCTCGCATATGCAATTGGGAAGACCGTCTCCGTATCTAATCTGTAAATAATTACAAAAATTATTATTGCTAATTTCGTATTTTCTACTGCGATATTGTATCCGGTTCAAATTTGGGGTGACTGTGGTATTCGAGCAGAAACACTTTGATTTCTCGAGAAAAGTAATTAGCTTGTGTTTTAATTGGTCAGACTTTGTCAGTGAAATATAAAGAAATTTAGTTACAATAACGAAGCGAACAATGTGAGGTGCGATGACCCGTACTTTGCCAATAAATATCTCGAGACCTTGGCCTACGTCCAATTTCACACCGAGATAGGAGAAAAAAAACAAAGTCAAAAGGAAAACAGACAAATAGCGGGGGAAGTTGGCAAATGTTCCGACAACGAAACAACCGCCACAAGATACATTGATAAAATGACATTAATCATTATTACGTTTCTCACAATTATACACAATAACGCGATTCATAAGAATATAATGAATCGTACGTACCTTGAGATCCGTATATCTCGATATTTTACCAAACAAACCAGGAGTAGCGTAGATATTTTTTGGTTTGTAAAGGTCGTAACCACACAATCTGCATATTTTCTCGGCGTCCATTTTACGACGGGGTGAAACCTCGGAGTCAACGCTATTGACACAATGGGACTGAATAAACTCTGGTAAACTGCGTGCGATATTTATGCTAGCTTGCATAAAACACCCGAGGAGCAAGGAGACCGCGTCGTACACATTTCGTAAGGTGACACTTCCTGTATGCAACGACGACGACAAACGCTCAAGCCTCGACTGGAATCGTGATGGAATCGAACGTGTGATTGGCTGTTGAAACAATCTCAAATATTTCCAACAGCCAATTACCGCGGAGCGTTCGATAACATCCGATCACGATCTGTCGCTTCGTATTGATATTTCGTTTGTTTACACATAACCCATGGCACTTGAGAGTTTGAGAGTCTATACTTTAAATTTGTTTTGAAATACGAGTCTCATGTGTTGGATATTTGGATCTTGACAATTATCGCAGAAACGCTTTGGGAGAGAATTTAATCCATTATCATTTGTAATAGTTTATTCGCCAAGCATCGTTATACAATGTATAATGTAGCCAGAGGCGCGTTAACCTCATGTGTTCTCAGCTCTGTTACACATATGCATATATCATAACTACCAAACTTCGATAGCCCGAAGCTAGGTGGAATGCTAGAGGTGCCGATGTACGTTCGTCTGTTAATTATGAAACACGTTTTCACTCGTATCATCAAATTCAATTGACACGTCACACTCGAAATGGCAAAAGAATTTATGAACCGGTGCAAACGTGAACTCAAGTTCACTCATAGTAAGCAGAATATGAGACATTGAGACCCCGGTTTACGAAGAACCTCGGAATGAATAGCTTCTCACAAACATGGCTGGGAAATTGCGTCAAGAAGTTGTTCTGGTTACGGGTAAAGCAAAAATGATAATAAATAAATTTGAATAAAAAAAAAATCGTCGTAAGTAATCGAGCACTTCGTTTTTTTATATTCTCATTCTGCACACAGGTGGAAGCGGATTCTTGGGCCAACACGTCGTGAAGCATCTTCTCGCTGATGACACCGTAAAAGAGATTCGAATACTTGACAAAAAGCGTTATAAAAATCTCCTCGGTAAGTCAGAGCTTCATATTCTACTTACCTACTTACGTTTGATTGAATAAAATTTCACGTTTTTTCTTTTCTAAATTCTAATAAGACACTATGATTGATTGTAAAGATTTAATGAACGCTTCCCCGAAGGAAAATTCATTCAGATAAATATTCTTCAAGTTTTTAAGAGTCATAGAAAGCAACTGTAAGATCAACTCAGTTTTATTAGTTGCCGTGTTAACTCAGCAATTGCAATTAGACTGATTTTCAAAAAAAGTTGTTTATCCCATAAGGATTTTAATTTCAGAGAGTAGGGAATATTTACTAAGAAATAAGAAAATTTATGGTACGTTTACCGCAAGAAAGGTTCAAGATTTGGGCCATGTGGTATTTGTCTCTCATAAAAGTCAAGTTTGAGCCCAAAGAAATAGATTTCAAAAATAAAGGTTGTGAATCACGTTTCAGAGTCTCTTTCGAAATTGGACACGTGGTTGCCAAGTGTTAAAGTGAAAGTGAAATTCGAGAATGAGATTTAAAAAAAAACGGTATATATTGATTCATAACGAACCTATCTGACATCTCTGTACAATACTGCCAGTATGGGAAGTGAAATTGAGTTGATTGATGACAGCATGAAGTAGAGTACATACCACGCAAGAGTACTAGATCAAGCTGGAATAGGTACATCGCATTTTGTGACCTCAACAGGTCTGCGAACGGGGGCCAAGCCGCTAGTGAGTTTCGAGGCTGATTTATGCGACAAAGAGAAATGCCGAGGAGCCGTGAAAGGCGTCGACGTCGTTCTTCACTGCGCGGGACTCGTCTCCCACGAGTTTCCACCCGACGTAAACGGTCTGCACCGTAACAACGTGACAGGTAAAATTGCTCAATATCGTTACGGGGGTCGCGTGCATGCAATGGCGAAAATTTTCATCAATTCCAACACACCCTCGTCGTCGTTGCAGCTACTGAAAATTTGTTGGAATTGTGCACCGAGGAGAGCGTCCCTCGTTTCGTACACAGCGGTACCTCCGAGGTCACCCTCCAGTCGTATGTTCGCGGGGGAATCGTCGCCTTGGTCGTTTACTCTCAGGAGTCCAGGGCCCGGCCCCCCTCCAAAGAGAACAGATTGATCTTCGGGGAGTACGCAGCGTCCAAGCTAAGGGCCGAAAGAATTGCTCTCGTCGCGGACGGAAGGCCACTTAAAAACGGTGAGGTCATTGCCTGCACCTCGTGCGGAAAAACAAAGAAAAATAAGAATTTTTTCTCTTCTTCGTAACGAAAAAAAAGGAGGGACCCTTCGCACGGTGGTTCTGAGACCTCCGTTGCTCTACGGCGAGGGTGACGTCAACGTAGTTTGGCGGATTCTGGAGTTTGCCAAAAATCGAGGAAACTCCCTGGTCAAGTTTGCAGGAGTCGGTGGAAAGCAGCAGATGGCTTACGTAGGTAAATCAACTGTCTCAAATATATTTCTCTGTACAACTCTCTCGAAACTCTTTCCATTTATCTCGTCAACATTCGGAAGGCAACGTAGCGTGGGCCTTCGTATGCGCTAAGAACGCACTCCTCGAGTCTCCCGAGGGAATAAGCGGACTTCCGGTCTTCGTTACGGACGATACGACGGTAGAAAATTTATTCCGTTTCTGCGAACGTTTGACGAGGGACTCGGACCACCACGTAACTTTGTCCTGGTCGATTCCGCTCCCGATTTCATACGCTTGTGCCTTCTTGGCGGAATTCGCGACAGTTTTGATTGGGCTGAAGAAAATGCCAGTGAGTATTCTTCGATCTTCAGATAAACCAAGAAAAATGATAATAATACCTATTTTTCTGTTTCAGATTTCGCCACGATCTTTAGTCTCCTATCTAGGCTCAATAGTTCTTTACAACAGAACCCGTGCCTCGATTCACATGAACTACTCGCCTGTATTCGACAGGGAAGAAGCTCTGAAGCTTTCCGCAGCTTATTACTCGAAAATCTTCAAGGGATGATTTTGAAGATAGAGATGAAATGGGTTAGAATTTTGTGGATCAATAAATTGAATCATGATAACATTGTGATTAGGATTAATAACCGTTACAGTTTATTGCTTTGAAAACTGCACTATTTAACAATAAATACACTTACATAGGTATACATACTTGAACAATAATTGGTAATTTGGTTCTTTCTACAAGTAAATTACAATAAAACGCGGTGTACCGGCAGAGAGGTTTAGTAACGAGATAAGGAGAGAAAGAGGAGTTTAAACAGGATAATCATTTGAACGGACTGATTGCGACGACTCCATATCAAACAACACTTATAATTTTTATTGTCAGAATACGAACTGCATTTAGGTACATCGCAAGTGGATTTAAAAAAGAAATTATTGACCCGTGTTAAGATGACACGTAAGAACGAGGAAATATGGTACCGGTATTTACACGAATTCGTTTGCTTTTATATTTATTTATCAAGCACCCTGATGCGTATATATAGTAGGTATATTTGTTTATCATTATCACGTTATAAACATTGCGATATTATTCAACTCGTATAAATTAGAAATTAAAATATGAAAACCTGCGATTAAACAGTGCGCCAGTTTCGAAGTGACCTGTAATTGAAGATTTGTTGCTTTCAAAATTTTTATTTTAAATACTACTATATGGACTATGTGAACTTGCACCGATTTTACATAACGATACGACCCGTTAAAGCACTCTTCTGTATTGTACAGATTACAATATGTATGTATGATGCAGTTTTCAGATATAAAACAATCCATCATTTTTGTCCCATGTTACAAACTATAGTTAGGTGTGTATTTTTTATAAACTCTGACAGCCACGTTTTAGCCACAATTAATTAATCATCTGATAATGATTATAATCATCACCATAATGAAAACAATAACGCGAATAATTCTATATACACAGTTTAATTGGCTAAAAAGATCGCGTAATCATAACGATTCGCGTATCGATCGATTATTTAAATAATTGTCCAGTTTTAGTTTTACTAATGTTATCCAAGTTGACATTTACAATTAACTAACTACCAACGAACTTTCGATTACCTAGTTAAATTCATTACCAATTAATTTTTCCATTACTTCTTTCGTTTTTTTTTTCTTCTAAGTTTATCTTTCAAAATCGATACATGTACACAAATACAATAGAATACTGTTTCAAATGATAAGTTGTACCAGGCACGTAAATAATTGGCCAAGTCCGGACATACCTATTTAGATTATATCTATTAAATTTTTTTTATCATTTTATATTAATTTTTCTCTTCTTTATAGCCAGTATTTTACTTTATGGGCATTGAATTTCCGTATTATGTTATTATTTTTTTTTTCATTAGTTTTCTTCAATTCTGATTAGAATTTTGTTTTACTTTATTTTTTATCGTACCAGTTTTGATGAAAAAATGACGATCATTATACTACGTTTAACAACAAGTCTAGCCACACTACCAACAATTTTTTGTTTCTTTTCTTTTTTTACTTTGTAATAATTGTAAAATATTACCAATTTAGTGATTAGATCTAATCTTGAGTCTCGAATAAAAATTATTGAATAATTTACATCAAACTCTGCAGAAAATTGTGCCAAGTGATGCCAAATACAATTCAATCAAGACGAGAAATACTTGAGAAAGAATACTGGTCACGATAACGATAACTATGAGGTTAAAATAATTTAAAACACCTTGAATAATAAATATCATCGTGATAAAATTTAAGTATTTTTTTTTTTAGTACGAGAGCAATAATTTTAATCATCATGCTAGCCTAAAGCGGTAACATGGCTCATGGATGAAAACCGATATTGTAAAGACGAAATCAAAAGTGGAATCATCGACGTTACCAATCCATCGCCGATGGGACCCTGGAACCAACTGTGAAATCTTTGTACTGGGAGAAAACACAGATCTGTAAATAAAGAAGTCAGAGGGTCAGGATAATTCCGGAATTTTCGTATCCCAATATCAAACTTCTGGCTCACCTTATCCTTCAATCTTTGGCAGAGCTGCAGCGCTATAGTCAGCAATACCAGAGCTTCATTCAGCCACGGTACGCTGCACTCGGCTTGATGCGTTTCGTACTTTACGCTACCGTGAGCATTCTCCAATTGATACACAGCCAAAACTAACTTGTAGCTTTGGATGTAAAAACTTATCGCCAAATTATCTGGAAGATTTGGGTTCAACGATTTCTGAAACAATTTGGGAAAAAAAATCACTATTTCTGTCTCAAATTCACCGTCAAGGATAAATTCTTATCATCTAGCGCGAAGAGAATTGCAGAAAAAACTCGACGGAGTATAAATTTTGTCCATTCCTGGACCATCTACGTAGACAAATTTATAGAATCTGAATTCATCCAGTTATTACCATATTACGACTCTTAATAAGATCGTCGATAGTTTTTTTCCTCGGTACGATGAGACTTGTTCTACTGCGCTGTAGACATCCCAATATATTTCCCAATATGTGCATAACTTCGTCGGAGGTCTTAAAAAGATAATTTCTGTCTACGTTATCTATGTGCGAAATTGCCTGCTGCAAGTGATTGGCTGCGTCTTGTATCTGTTGAAGCTTCCACGGATGATCGTTCTGTATGCTTGTACGAAGACCGGTATTTTGTTGACGCTGTACCTTGATGGTCACCTCCTGTAAAAACAGCAACAATCTCATCGTTACACTCCTAAAATCATTACAAATACCCAATCTGAACTTACCGCGTTGGTAATACTGTCCCCAGTCAAAACTATCACGCATTTAACTTGATCGTGCGGCGCCGTAAATATGAATCTATCAGTCTTGTACGGTTGATCATTGCCGAACAGAGCCAATGGAAACCTTTGCGCGCAATCCTGGGTGAAAGATTAATTTAATCAGTCAAGTTATCAGAAGAGAGAGAAAAATTCATCTAGTTATTAGGCTTGTTGTTTAAAATTACACCAACTTTGAAGTGGCGGTAGGTGTGAGTGTTCGTGTAATTGAATCAACGGTGTATCATTTGAATACGCACCATTAAAATATTGCGCAACTGGGAGAGCGAGGAGTGTACTTCCTCGTGAAGCACCCATTCGAACTCCATTTGCTGCGGTTAATAAATCGTATACATTGTTAGTATTGATAAATCGATCAGAATTTTGATAACGACAATCATTCAACGTGACACATAAAAAGTCGATTCAGATGCATAAGAGGTAAGAAAAAAAGAACCTTCCTAACCTCAACTAGTCTAAGTTTGAAGGTGGTTTAGACACCGGATTTCAAGTACTATTATTCTTCGATAGGACAGGTATGAGTCTTATACATCATTGTCGACTGAATTTAACGATTAGATAAAAAATACAGAGCGATAAAACGTCTATTACTCACGAGATTATGGGCCTCCTCTTTCTCACAATCCGCCATCTTTCTTTCTTGATACACTTTCATCGCGCATGCGTCCGGGGCTAGGATGCGTACAGTGAACGACCGCGAAATAACGAAGACATACGAATGCCAAGTATCGACTGCCGCCGACTAGACTGGGGTATAATTACTCGAGTAACTCGATATACCTAGTAGGTGATTAATAAGACTGTTCACCGTTTCCGAGAAGAATAGCATCAATATGCGCCGGGGATGAATCGATGATCGATTGACCCGTTCAACGTTACACAACTCTACCTCTGCCTATGCCTCTCAGCACGTGAGAGATAAGAGTGTTTGCAGTTAACAGATATATAGACCAGAATGAGAGATTTAATTAAGCCGGTAATATATTACTTGGGAAAATAGACTCGTCTTTAGCGTGAGCCGATTATTACGATGATGATGTATCTTTGATGTGTACTTTGCACAGCGTCAATAGAGTTTTGACTAAGCTTAATTGTAATTTTATATGGACTCTAGGTCACTAGGATAACAGCTTTTCTCAAAACCAGGGTCAAGGCGTGGTATTCAAACGTTGATTATAACGCTGACTATATTAACTCTCACAATCTCATATTAGATTTGTGTCCACGTTCCACCACACAGTTATTTCATACTTGCACTTATAATACGTTTCACGTTCCACAATTTTTAATACATTCTTTAATTCGTTCAAGCTTCTTTTTATTTCATTCTTATCGTCGAGATGAGCCTCTATGAGTAGAGGCAAGATGAGCCTGTCGCTTTGGATCTACTCTATTTTATAATAACGCTACAGTCGATAGATCCATGTTGCAACATCTGTTTCTAGAGTTGAAGTAACAGGTGTTGAACAGGTGTCGCTATTGGTTCACATGTTCATTCCAATCAATTCCTTATCTTCATAGACGATAATTTAATGGATTAGTTCCACTTCTGGCGAGATTATTATTCTTATCTGCTATGTAAAATTATCGTTTTACATTTTGAAACATTTCGGATAGAGGAAATTGAAAATTGAAAAATTTCGGATTGAAAAAGAAGCTTTTCTTTTATAGAGAAAGTCTTCGAAGAAAGAAATGGACGGTATTTTATTAAAATTATTCAACGGGCTGTGTAATTCTCGTCATCCTAAACCGTAGGTCAGCGATTGCGCCTTATCGGACGCAACCCGTCGACCATCTGATATGAACGACTGGCGATAACTTTGCCAACTACTTTGGCCGCGATCAGAAACGCGGAAAGAAGTTCAAATGATCTGTATCGTCGAATAAACATAGGCACCGATGTTGATTAATGAATAACCAACAGAATTTTTTCCAGTGTGTCCAGCGATTTGTCATTTCTCGACCAAGCTTTGCATTTTTCGAGAACAGGGAACTTACATTTGCGTTGATAAACATATACAAATGTCTGCATTTTTGTTGATTTTACCAGGGTCTTTACTCAAGTTGGGATCTTTGATTCCCTGAGAATTCGAGAACTTCCAGGTCTTTCGAGAAGATAGACACCGTTTGGAAGGAAGCGAGAGTATCCTCTGAGAAAGTTGATTTTTTCGGAGTTTTTTTTTTTCATCTTTTTCCAGGTGAATGTATTTAATGTGAACTATTTAAATGTTCAATATTTTTGTAAAAATCCAACAGGATCCTCAAAAAAGCCGGATACCCCACATTTGAATTGTGCCCATGATAATGAAACTAATTGTAATTATATAAAGTATTGAAATCCTTCAAAAAAGGCGGTTTTGACGAATTTTTGACGCCTCCCAGGTGAATGTAAGTTTTTGGCTATTCAATATATCTACAAAATTGCAACGAAATCTTGAAACCCAGCCGATATGCCACAATTTCAGACTATGGCCAGTATCTGAAACCTATCGTAACGATAGAAAATAGCGAGGCGAATTCTCCGAAAAATGCGATTTTTATCGGTTTCTGACCAGTTTCATATCTGATCAACTTTTTTGCTAACTAATATTTTTTCGAAATGCTAAGGCGAGCTCTAAGAGCAGCGAATATCTAAAAAATGGAATCTATAGCCAGTATCCGAATTCCGGGAAAATCGATTTTGATTGGATTTTTTATATGTTCCAGGTGAATGTCACTTTTTGGCTATTCAATACAGTCCGACCTCTCTATAGGGCCGCCCAGGCCCCCAAGGGGAAGAGTTTTTCCCGGAATCGAGGTACCCCCACTCTGCCCACTTCGCTACTTGTACGACCCGCCTTCCGTCTCTCTCTATCTTCGCTCCGCCACCTCTCGATAGACCCTGTCGCTCAAGCGACCGCTCGCTTGTAGCTCTTGTATATCGCTTCCATGTATATTTAGTATGTATGTAGTGTTATTCCACCACTGTGTTGTGTTGAATTGAGTAAATTATTATTTGACAAATATTAGGCTTTGTTGAATTAGATTTTTGAGAGAGGTCTATCCAGAAAACGAAGAATCACCGTTTGACTATTTAACTACGTCAGCGAATGTTTTATATCAAGATCTCTGATACCTTTCTATGTATTACTTGATTAGTAAAATTTCATGTGATGGAAAAAAATAAAATAATATGTGAATAAAAAATTTTCTTCACAGTTATGAAAAAAAAATAGTTATGAAAACGTGCTCTCAACTGCTCCGAGTACCTCGGAACTATTGAGAGGTTCGCGCGCGGATCGAAAGCGAGCTCAGGTTACAAGGTAGAGTGGGGGAACGCTGCGAGCGAGAAATAGGGGAAGCGGCTCTATTGGGAGGGGGCTTATAGAGAGGTCGGACTGTAGTTTCACAAAATTCTCACGGGATCTGATATATCAGCCGATATACCCCAAATTTTATATAAAATTGATTGTAGGGATACAAATCAGTAGAAGTAAACGACTAAATTCAAAGTTCATCTCGTCCTGCAAACTTTGGTTCCGGCTGCCATTCAGGAGGTGTGATTACAGATTTTGTTGAAATGCCATAACAACATTGAAAAAATAAATATTTTCTTTCGCCCGCTTGGACCTGCACAATCTTATAATTATTATGTTACAACTTAAAACTGTACGAAGCTCTTCTATAGCATGCTGAGAGAGACAAAAGTTATAATTTAAGTAGACTCACCAATCGGCTTCTGCTCCTCAGAAGAGTGCCCTCCTGTTTGCATCGAGGAAAGTCAAACGACGAGTATCACGAGATTAAATTTAAAGACATTTCGCGATCGCGAGCGTGAACCCGAACGCGAACGCCAACGCAACGAAACTCACGCAAATTCCGTGCGAGCGTTGTTCCGGTTTTTACTCTCTCTCCTTCCATTGGAAAACGTTTAAAAAATACTTGAATGCTTGAATATACTCGAAGAATTTAAAAAATACTGCACTTTTTCACCAAATATCACATATTATTTAAGTACACGAAAATAAAGACACCCACTCGCCTGAAAATGAAAGCACGTCACTTACGGAACTTGTGAATCGATCATCGCATATTCCAAGCTGCGGGTTCACATCGATTCAAAAACACCACAAACTTTTGAAACTTTT